>KN883172.1:177824-188555 GCA_000934455.1 Apostichopus parvimensis | reverse complement strand
ATATATAAATCTATTGGCAAAGATATTCTGGTTTCTTCCATAACGTAATAATAACACATGGAGATGCACAGCAATGTTCTGAAGGCCGAACAGCATTCCTTGAATTTCAGTTTTTTGAAGAGCTGCTGTTCATATCATGTTAACATAAAACAATTTTTGTATTTTCATAGAACAAGAACAATTCAAACACATATAAGTGACTAGCCCATCATTAACAATACCATAATTAACTTGAGATTACTATTGATATCATAAAATTAATTATCAGAACATATATCTTGACCATCAAAAAATAACAGATACACAAACATAAAATGAACTTAACTTTCATATATCTTAATAAAGCCATCCATTTATTCCATACTTGGAATTTCATATTTTTTCCCTTCTTTTTCCCTCTTTTTTGACTGATATAAAATGCAAATGGAATACTGATTCAGAAATCCATGTAATAATGCTCACAGCATGCAGGCACAATTTTCACCAGCAGATCCGGCATCGTTCGGTTCTCCGTCCGCCCAATTGAAGTAGAGTAGTTCTTCTTCCGCGGACCCAACGGTGCCGTTAGAGAACACCCAACGGTCCTCTTCGAGGATGTCGTTAGCTCCAAACCAGTATACACTGTGCTTCACTAAAAGAGGGGGAAAAGAACGTAGATTGCAGAATGACTGAAAACTAAAGCTCCATTGAGAAGTCCTCATTGAACGCAGGTTCTTGAAATGTCTCACAACATTCTGTCTTTGAGAGAACTTAGACATTCTTCTTCAAATAATTACACCAAAGTCAACTTTCATGAGATGCATAACCATCTCAAAAATAAAAATAAATAAACGTTGCCATACAATAAATGAGATGTTTTACACGTAATATTATAAGCAATGAAGCTGGTTTCGCTCACTGGTTTGGTGGCAAGAGATCTTACAGGTCTAACACAAACAGCGGTGAATTGTCGGGCAAAAATTAGAAAAAAATTCGGGCAAGCTACTGCATATTTATATACATATATATATATATATATTTTCTCCTCTTAGGCTGCCCGAATTTTTCAGGACTTTTGCCCGAATTTCTTGTCCTCTGGAAATTTTTGGGGCAGTCTTCCCTACCTGCCCCCCGCCTCGTACGCCTATGCATGCCACGAATCGCCGTCCTGGGGGAGGGGTATAAGGGGAGGGAGTGTCCCCCTCCCCTTTTGAATTTTTTTGGAATCCTGGTGATGCCTACATGTAAAATGGTGGCACTTAGAAAGGCTTTTGTCACCCAGAATTTTCTGAGAAATATGCATTTTTTTGTGTGTAACATCAATAAATTGAATAGTAGGTGATAATTCATTCTTTCCCGTGGCATGAAAATGTTCGCTGCTCGCCCCAATGAAAAGAAATATAGGCTAATTTGAGGTTCAAATGATGCTGTAAAGGAGGTTTTATACTCTATTATGCTAAATGCTAAAGAAATGATGGTTGCTAAGTCAAAATTTGATGCAAATTTTTTTTATGTATACTTGACAATTACAATGCGGTTTTTTCGGACGCTTGTGCGGGTCAGCGGGTTTGGGTGTTAGAATGCGGGTCTAATTCCCGCGAATTGCGGGTCAGTTGGGAGCTCTGCATTTAACTTTAAACCAGAAAACGAAAAGGTTTAGACTAGTCTACCACTGCTATTCCTCTCGATTTTTTTAATTTCCAATCATATGATTTAGCGGATGTTCGGAAACACTTTTTGGCTCACCTTTGGGGGGGGCCATGGCCCCCCTTGGCCCCCCCTTGGATCCGCCAGTGAATCAAATCTTAATTATCAGGCAGTCATTGTTACGACGCTTAAGCGACCTCAAATGTGGGAGAAACCCACAAGGGCTTATGGATTACAACTTACATGTCGGGTAGCTTCCAATTCAACATTTTTAAACTCAAATTTGGAATCTTTTCAATTTAGAGAGTCATTTCATTAACATTAACCTCTTAACACTTTGATATATACTGGCTCTGTTATCGTAGACAACAATGAAGGATGCTTTACCTTCTGCCATCTGAGCTGTGAGATGTTGCATCTCTCCGATGTCGTGGATGGAAGCCAGCTCGGCACCGATGGCGTGGCAGTACGACTCGGCCACGTTCCACTCCACCATGTCCTTCTCTATCAGGTAGCAGTGACTCCCATAGCCTGACCATCCCCTGGGACAACCACCTCCAGGCAGGGCGGTGGTAGGGGCTGCGGGTGTCGCATCCAAACCTAAAGGACACATGATGTGCATGAAGACAGACTTATGAATATAAACTACTACAGCAGTTTGAAGTAAATTGTACTGCTGTGTGTTCCAAATAATTACAAGTCTTTGTTATTAATTTGAACAACACATTCATTTGAAATAAAAAAGATAATATTTTTTAATTTGTTCAATTTTTTTTGGAAGACAGTTTAGAGTGATGGATTCTATAGTTTATAGGCTTCAACCCTAACTGTTAATCAACCGTCCCCCCTCCCACCCACAGGGCAAGATTTGTTTACCAATTCTACAAGACGCTACCTGGACTCCATATCCCATATATACAACAAAGTAAATATTTTCTTAGTATTTTCAACTAAAAGTAGCAAGTCTTGTCAAAATGTGTTCATAGAGTGGTGTAAGGATGGTGCACCCTTGACTTTCAAGATAAAGATGAGTGATTCTACTCACTGATTTTCTTGCAGATATGAGCAAAGTTCAAATCACAGTCTTCGTCGGCCCATTCTCCGTTATGAGTAGACAAAGCAACGCAATGTTCACCTCCACCGGCATTGTTGGGCTCATCTTTCAAAAAAACAACAAAAAAATGGTCACAAAAGTGATGCCATTTTATCAATCGATCAATCAGGCAGTTACTTTTATGAAGACGATATCAAAACAATGCAATCCTTAAAATTTTACCTGAATTGTAAATGTCATTCAGTAATACAGAATTGTGGAGACAACATGCATTCTTGAAGAGATATTAATATTCCTTCGCTGCGTGATACTTTTACAGACTTGCTTCATTTTTACCCCCAAAAATATAACACAGAAGTATCATCGTTCACCAACCCTCAACACTTACTGACCACTTCTGTCCTACTGCCAACCCATAGAATATTTAACAAATAATTTACAAATATTAACAAAATATAACAAATGTTAGCCTCTACTAACTTTGCATAAAAAAAAAAGAAACTCTTTAATAAGACTTTCCCAAACGAAATATTTGTCTTTGAAATATAACTACATAAAATACATCATATGAAAGAGAAGATAATTAGGGTCAGTCCATATGCAACATTAATGCTACTGAAATTGGATCCTTATAGTTCACTGTAATATTCCTAGAAATAACTTTAATAAATAAAGGAATAACTAAAGTCAAACCAACAAACAGACAACTGAAAATCAATTTTCAAGTGCTTTAAAGGTATGCTGTATTGGCCCCAAATATGCTAGATATTCAAATATGGTCACCTTTGGGCAAAATTCTTAAACTGATTTGATAACAACCTTTTAGGGAATTTTACTCAATGGGACATTCAGTTATCTTGGGTGTTCCTTAAAAATGTCTGAGAACAATTTGGAGAGTAAAGACCTCCAGGAAAGTACTTTTTGAAAACTTCTAGCAATTATACTGTAGCATAATATAATCTGGGGCCTATACTGACTACCTTCAACTATTTTTTATCAGACCACAAATAAATGTGATACTCACTGAGTCAAATATTTTTACTATTTATCTTTACACATACTGTATGATAACTCCTTTCCTTTTATCAGTCTATAACTTTCAAAGCAACTAGGAGCATTTTCCCCATAATTCCTCTGATCATCAAAAACACTTCAAAGAAAATTAGCCGGCATGTTTAATAGTTTGCTGCATTCATGTTATAAATACATGCTTAAAATCTTGACCATTTTCCCCCCCACTTTTTAACACAAACATTGCCAATTAACATTTACCTGATTTGTATTGACCTACCACACTTATATAGCAGTGATATCTAGCCTAACCTAGTCTAGATTGCATGCTTATTCTACCAATTTACAACAACACTACCTTCAGCCCAGTTTAGATAGCTAAACGGTGCTCCATTCGACCACTCCCAGCCTGCTTCATTAAAAAGATCATTGAGACCCATCCACAGGGCTATCACTCTCTCGGTACGAACCATGCCTGACGGGGGGAAAGAAAAGAGAGCAAATAAACAAACAAATGATTGGACAACCTACCTGACATAAATGCTTGTTCCTCGGGAGAGGTAATACTCAGTAAGTCAAATTGAAAACTTATTTAATTATAAAAAAATTAATTAAAATAAGAATATAAGAAAATTTCTGCCACAAATAAACAAACAAATGATTGGACCACCTACCTGTTATAAATGCTTGTTTCTCGGTAGAGGTAATACTCAGCAAGTCAAATTGAAAACTTATTTAATTATAAAAAAAATATATAAATAAAAATCTAAGAAAATTTCTGCCATAAACAAATGATTGGACCACCTACCTGTAATAAATGCTTGTTCTTCGGGAGAGGTTATACTCAGCAAGTCGGCATCCTGATCTACGCAAAGCTTTCTAGCTTCCTCGTATGTTGATTCTTTGTCAGTCACAATCTGGTAACAGTAGGTGCTGGTGGGGTCCTCTATCCAGCCCTCGCCGCAAACCTCTACACGGAAGAACGTTACATGATATACAGCATGATCGGGATGATAAATTCACACATTTAGAAGAACATTCATAGTGACGTGAATGGACGGACACATGGCTGATGACAGGCCTTCACTCGTTAAGACGTCATTATTCAAATTAATTATTCGCAAGAAAAGACCGACATACATCATCCAATGTTTATAGTAAAATAAAGCAGCTTTTTGAGATGGGTTTGATTAGTTTTTTCAATTGTTTTTTAAAGGTATGCTGTATTGGCTGCAATTATGCTAGATATTCAAATATGGTCATCTTTGGTCAAAACTCTTAAATTGTTTTTATTACAACCTTTGAGGAAATTTTACTCACTGGGACATTCAGTCATCTTGTGTGTTCCTTAAAAATGTCTGAGAACAATTTGGAGAGTAAAGACCTCCAGGAAAGTATTTTTTGTAAACTTCTAGCAATTATAGCATGCTATAATTTGGGGCCTACACTGACTACCTTTAAACACTAAACCCACATAAGAACATAGGTAGACAACTTGATTGATGAAGTGTCATATCAAACAGTAAAAGTGTAAAAGTTGTGACTTATTTTAAAAATTTCAGATTTGCTTTTTCACATGTGATGAAACTACATTGATAAGTGTCTGGGCGACAAAATTTTACAGATCAAATCAATCAAATTGATTAATTACTTCGTTCATCGACTGTCCTGTGATGAAAACAATATGGATTGGAATCTTAAAGTAGATCATTTTTCCAATCTTATATTGAGTTATACAATGTTAATTATTAACCAAACACAGAAAGATGCTCCAAGAATTAAAAAAAAGTCCCATATTTTTTAGCTTAGAAGGCATGATCCAATTTTTAATCTTTAAGTTGATCAATTTTCCGATCTTATATTGAGTTTATACAATGTTAATAATTAACCTAACATAGAAAGATGCTCCATGAACTAAAAGATAGTCCCATATTTCTCAGCTTAGAAGGCACTATCCAATTTTTAAAACACACAAAACTAAAGCGTAGCACATGGGCTTGTAGTAATATAAGCAATTTACATTGAGTGACAATGCCATGACAGTGACATAAAATCATTCTTTAAGGGTATCCTACCTTCGACTTCACACTGGGGTACGTTGCAGTACTCAAAGGTTGCCCCAGATTTGCCAGGGTAGTAACAGTAGGGTCCACCGGAGTAACTGGTTGGATTACGGCAAAAGTTAGACTCCAAACCTATAAACAAAAACAACAAAAAAGATACAAAAATAGGATATGAACTCCATTTTAAGAAATAGAAAATGTTAGATTTCAAACTAGAGATGCATAAAACGGAGAAATAAATAGACTGCCAAGTATATTAAAAAAATATTCTCGTACAAAGGGCAAAAGACGCAAGTTAAATAGACAGATGGAACACAAGTTAAACGTTCCGTGAACGCGAATTAAAGAGGAGTAGCGGCGCTGCAGAATCTCAATACTTTTCCTAATAGAAGGAATGTTTGACTGGCTGAAATATATAGTCGCATATTACGACCAGAAAGCCAAACGGCTTAGTGAATCCTTGACCGACTGAAGTATTCAGTCGCTTATTATGGCCAGAAACCCAATTGGCTCAGTGATTCCTTGCATGACTGAAATATAGAGCCGCTTTCAGGCTCGGTGATTCCTTGACCGACTTACGCATGAAAACATTAAAATGTAACAGCAGACAAGCTTCTTGTTGCTCATACGGTGGATCGCGTCAAAATGACATTAAAACGTGAATTAATAATATTAATAACCATACGTTCTTTTTCCTTCTGGTATAGCTGACTGTATAGTGATATCCATAGCAATTTTTTTAATATATATTTTTTCTTTTTTTTGCAGTTTATGTAGATACCTTTGTTTGGGTAGTCCTCTGGCTTCCTGTAAGTGTCCTCCCACGACATGCAGGTGTGTCCTGATGCAGTCGTGTGTCCCGTTCCTCTGTAGCTCACGCCCAAGTCATGAGGGTTATAACAACCTGGATCCTCAGCTGATAAAGCATGCAAGAAACCTCATTTAAATATATCAACAAATCAAACCATTGGGTAAAAAAACCACTATTCTCATGGTACCTTACAAGGCCCTAACTCACATTGCTTTTGCAACCATTTGCTTTAATTCCTAGCTTACTCAAACATATACAGACCTCCTAAGGGGACAATCAATAAATGGCCCCTCCTTCCAGAATTAGGAAGTACCACTCGTGACGACCTCAGCCCCATCATGCATGGTTGGCGCAGGAGGGAAAAAGGGTCTCCATCTCTTTGCCCTAAGATGGAACTCTCAAGATTTATCGTGGTGATGTTACACACAAGTCAGTAAACACTTGATAGACCACATTAGGCTATGACAGAGTCTCCTGTGGACACACCCCTTAGCACTTATGGAAGTCCAAAATATTCATGGACCCCTTAAAGGGAGTGAAGACTCGCGCACAAAGAAAGGTCTGATGCCAGTAATCTGACCTAGTTTCGAATGAGGTGTAACAGAAGTGTTAGACACCACCATCGATCCCAGAAAATACACACAGCTTGCTAACGTCAGTAATTAGACACTAGTGTACAGTCAAAACATGCAGCTACGGTCAATACCCACAACACAGTGTACATAGCAGCGATGGACATCTCAGCAGGGAGTTGTTATGGAACTCCCTGATCTAAGGTCCAGATAAAAGATAACAAGGTATCACGTTTCATAACTGTCTGCATTTTGTAGCGACAAGAAGAAAACTTCACTTGCAAGCAACAGAAAGTTAACTTTTTTCATAGGGCGGCTCGTGGTTTGGGGCGAGTCTTCAATGCCTTTAAGGATCCACAGATGTCAGGTTGAGAAACATGATTTTAACTGATGTTTAAAAATCCATTCCTGTTGTTTGATGAATTCATCACTGAACAACAGCAGTTGACTTTACAATAACTCTGCTGCCTCATTTTCTTTCTTTAATTTTGTCACGGCAACTTTTTTGTTCCAAACGTAAGGTTCCTAGAAATATTCCTTCTAAATACACAACGACCAGAAAAGGATTAACACTCACGACTACATTCTGAGATGGCGCAGAACGTCCATGCTGTGGAGCCAGTCTTTGGATCAGAGTAGTAGCACCAGGGGGCGGCTGCATTGGTAGGATTTCTGCAGTAATTCTTTTCCAGACCTTTTTTAATTAAAATCAGGTTGTTAATGACATGAAGATTACTTTTTCTAAATTTCAACATTTAACAATTTTGATTTTGTTTTACAGATTTCTTTCTTTTAAAATGTATAAACCTTGAAGCATTATTAATTTGAAACTTATATTTTTTCTTTTAGACTATTCCTCATTACTTTATCCATTCTTTTAGTTGTTCAATTTTCTTCTTTTGGGTGGGTGGGGAGGGGAGGGGAGGGGTTGTGTTGTATCCTTGTTTTGCTGTGTTTACTTATATCTGATGTAAGTAAAGTACTGGGATAAGACATTCAAACTGATTGCAGCAATTTTTTGAGTGTCTTCCAAGGCAAATTAACTACCAATCTCGACTTAAACTAAAAAAGAATATGTGCAAGTATGTTTTTTGAAAATTTCATGTGTATCTAACAAGTAGCAAAACTTGGATATTATTTGCTCACGTCTCGGTCAATTCATCGCAAAAATACCATTCTCAGAGGGATTTTCTTTGCATCTGTATTAATCAGATAGTAACTCTTGTTACGATGGCTTCGAGGGTGTAAGTTCTTCATGTCTATAAATTCTTATTAATCGACAATTAAACAGAATAATTTTGGAAGCGAGTGCTGAGAAAAATTTTTTACACATATCTGGAACCTCTTTTTCTCCTTTCCAAACAACAATTGAATAATTAGTCAAAAAGATAAAGATATCATGTGAAATTTTGTTTGCATATGTACATAGACTTTGTCTAACATCACATAACTATGCAAATATTTGATAAATAAATGAATAAATAAATAAATAAATGCATGAAACATGGAGTACAGGAGTAAAATTGCCCAAGTGGGATTTTTCTGCTGATGATCTTTCTATTCTTCTTTATGAACACAATGGTGGTTTTTGTCATGAAAATGGCAGTGCTAATTAATTCAACTTGTATACCATATTGTTTTCAGTGTTTTATTTATTTCAGATTTACCGAACGTTTGGTTTCTTTCATAGTAGTCGTACAGAATACTGAACGTAACGGCCACATCATCTGAATCTTCCTCCAACAGATAACAGGCATTCCTGCCTCTCTGGTAGTTGAAGCCTTTGCAGTATATCTCCGTGTTATTGAGACAAAGTTCGGCACACTCCGACTGACGGACGCCGTTTATCGGATCCTCGGAAGAACTCGAGAGATACGAATAGGAATATCTGGTGAAAGCGTCCATGGCATCTGTGAATATATCAGAATATCAGATAACCTTTGGTGTAATCATTTTATTTTTCTCTCTTAGATAACATTGTTTTGAGATTAAATGCATGGTTGGTATAAATATGTAAACATAAGCCACAGGGTTGCAGGTTTGGAATGGTGCTTTCAGATATCTACAAACACCTCAGAAATAAAAATTTCAAAATGGGACATTTAGGGACCCCTGTAAAGATGTTATTTCTTTGACTGACCAGTTTTAGACCTAGAGTAAGGTCAATCCAATCGCAAATTTGTTTTAACCTTACGAACAATTATTCCTAATTGTCAAAGTTGGGTTGGGTGGGGTTTGTGGGGGGGGGGGCCTTCCATTGGATGGTACACATAACCTGACCACAATGTACACAGATTACTTATACTGACATTTAGTGTTCATGGGTCCTTGTCTTATACCATGTAGTTGGATTTATTTAAATGCTACCAACCCTAAAATTAATCAAAACAGCAACAAAAAGAGAAAAATAGGAGGGAAGGAAAGGAAAGGTGCTCACTTGGATAGAACTCATCCATGAAATCAGTCCAATCCAGGCATTCCACACCGCCGGTCGTAAAATGTGCTTTGCCTCTGTAGTCTACCCCGTCGTAGGTATAACATCCAATGTCACCTGACAGAATGAAGAGGACAAAATGATTTAAGTACAAGAACCATCAAATAATTATTAAACTTAAAAATGCAATTTTTTTTTAGAGTTGATGAACTCTGACATTTTATAGCTTGGTTAAAATATCTTGATTTCATTTCAAGTGAAAGGGAAAAAAAAAAAAATTGCATAGGAGGTGCAATAAAATGAAATGAGTTTTTATTAAAGAAATTTCACCCTTATAATTTCCTCATTCTTCATCTTAAGTTCTATATTTTCAGTACCAAGCGTCAAAACAAGACCTTAATTGTAATGAATTTATTCATAAATTCACGTTTGCATTAAAGGTGGAGGACTATATTTTTCGACATAACAAGAAAGAATATTAAGGATAAAACTAATTTCGAGGAACTCAAGGATGCTTTCTCCTCATTAATAAATATCTTGAATATTTAATATTTTCGCAATTTCCGCATCCTTAATTCTTATATTTTGCTACTGTTCGTGGTAATATTTTTGTAGTAAGTCTGGGATTCTTGTAGTGTTTCTATAAATTGTAGTACTTCTTCTAGTTGTTCTTATTATATTTATTTGTTTTCTATCCGCAACGTTGGTAGTTATTATACTGCATGGTAATGCTTAACTTCATTTTTATTTAATTTTTGCTATATTTGAATGGATACGTCATTTGTATATTAATACATTGTTGAAATAAACGGAGGAAAAGAAAAAAAATGAAATAACAGTGCAGAAGATATCTTCAAATTATGATTTAACCATTTTTTTTTCTTCAGATTTTCTTACCTGAGCACTGGTGGACATCACAGGGTGCCCAGTTACCCGTTTCTGAGGTGTAACACCAAGGTTTATCTTCACTGGTTGGATTACGGCAGTAGTTGTGGTCCAAACCTGAGATAGAGAAAATATGACGAGACCTTTCTAATAGCCTAGCACCGCAAACAGTCAGGCGATCATTCCTAGAGTTTGCAAGTCAGATAAAAAAAAAAGGTTTCTTAAATTTTTTGTTGAAGAAGTGTGAACGTTGGTAACACTTCACTGCAGATGTA
>KN883172.1:125991-177321 GCA_000934455.1 Apostichopus parvimensis | reverse complement strand
ATATTAATCCTGGAAATGAGGAAATTTTGACCAACATTGTTGAACAACGCAGCTCTACAATTGATTAAATCTTTTCCCTGCTTTTCTAACAAAACAAAAGACTACTGAATGTTGAGGATCAAAAGACAACAAAATGTTTACTATTAGTTATGCCTGAATCCACAAGATTTTGAGTGATATATTGGAATAATAATTAAACTAACACGAGAAAAGTCTTTCAAAGCAACACTGTATCATATTTACTTTCCTTCATATGGCTGTACTGTAACATAAAAAAAAAACTTTTAACACACAGTAACATCATTAATCAAATAAATAAAAATAATTTTTATCTTACTAGTAAATTTGAATTAACAACAGACCTGCATTTGGGTAGCTTTTTGGATTAACTTTTAGATTAGTGAGATTCCCCCAGAAGAGACACATTTGATCATCTTCGGTGGTATCGACGGACCCTCGGTAGCTCGCTCCGTTACCCTGGTAACACCCTATGACTGTGTGAAAATAGGAACGAAAAAAAGGAAAGATTGATTGAGAGTAAGCAGGAAGGCCTTCAAAGAGAAACTTACATCTCTTAGTAGATTTGGAGTAGTAAAGAAAGAGATAAAAGGGGTAACAGCAAGCTTACTGCAATATATAACATACATAACAATTTGTGATCAAAACTTGGGAAATACAACTTCTAAACAGTACATACAAACAGGTTGAATAACTCTTAATAACCAACCTTCCTTATGAAAATTATATTGGGCTCTTTTCCCATAGAAACTTTATCTCATAGCGCATAGCCTTTGAGGGTGGTGGGGGGGGGGAGGTGGAGGGGAAGTGGGAGAGAACATTAGGGTACTCTTGAGGTAGCTATTTTATAAACATGACAAGGGCATATACCAGAGATTAAGAGAGAAATGTCATGTATTTCATACATACCATAGGATATAAAGTA
The DNA here is from genome assembly GCA_000934455.1 of Apostichopus parvimensis. Taxonomy (NCBI): domain Eukaryota; kingdom Metazoa; phylum Echinodermata; class Holothuroidea; order Aspidochirotida; family Stichopodidae; genus Apostichopus; species Apostichopus parvimensis. Next base: position 176,378 of record KN883172.1, on the reverse strand, counting down.
TGCAAAAATAAATATAAATAAATAATAACATAAATATGTGCTTCACTGTATAAAAACAATTTTTTTTAGAGCCTTAGCAATTATAGTCCATTTATTAGAAAATCAATTGAAGTTGTTACCTTCGCATATTTCAATATTACACGGCTTTGAAACGTAAGATCCAAACGTTGTAGTGTTGTAGTAGCACCAAGGACCGTAACGAGACCCGCTCGGGTTACGGCAGTAATTACCGTTTAGTCCTAGGATACAAAAAGGGTCCACGGAAAATAATAAGACAAATACAAACAATTTTGATTGTAGCTGTTTGCATTAAGGTTAAGGTAAAGTCTCCTGTCACACAGGGTATGTAATATATTGCTGGTTGAAATTATTGTATAAGTTATAAATAATGTTCTTAAAAAATGCTTGTCTATGATATCAAATTCACAAACGATAGTTTTGTACCTTTCAGAGAGTCTCTCACTAACTATTTTCGATAATTATTTTATAATTAGTTTTAAATAAGCAATTGTCACAATCCGTAGCTATAACATTTTTCATATCAGATGTAACCAATGACTAATTTGCTTATAAGATTCTAGGCTGGTGTGACTGTGGGGTGAAAATAATGTATGCACGGGTCACTTTCCTTACAGGATTGCTGAACACAAGTGTTATCTTACTGGTTGAAAGGATCCTACATAAGATCATATAAACTTTGTATAACAAACAGAATGATTGCATAAGCTTGACTTTAAGCCAATTACAACTATTACATACATATACTCAATAACACATTAAAAATTAAAGTTTTACCTGCATTAGGGAATGTGGCTGGCCTGTAGTAAGCATTAGTGGTTAGCTGATTCCAATACAAGCAGTCGTTGCCTTCCTCTGTGACGTCAGCCTTACCACGGTATAGGTAGCCATCGCCTTCATAACAGTCAGTGCCAGCTGTTCAAAATGAAAAAAAAAAAATATGTTTATGACAACACGACAAAGCGTCAGAGTCAGAGAATAAGCATTCTCAAAAGTCATCCTGGTAGCCATGTTTGTCCCATAAAAAGTTTTAATCCGGAGTGCCAAAAAAAACAAAAAAAATCTGTTTATGACAACACTACAAAGCGTCAGAGTGAATAAGCATTCTCAAAAGTCATCCTGTTAGCCATGTCCATCCCATAAAAGCTTTTAATCCGGAGTGCCAAAAAAAGAGAAAAATACCAGCCAATTATGGTACTAATGTGGTATACAGTCTTAAAGACCTACCTACCATGTACATTGCTCAATCTAAGAATAGTGTGAGTTTCTTGACCTTTAACACTTTGCTTCAATTAGGACTGTTTCTTCTCTGGCCCTCGTAGAAACTTTAAATGAGAGCTTGTGGTGTCAGTTTGAAAGAGATTATAACAGCATATATAACTAGAACATCTGTGAATTTATTCTTCATCACACATAGGTATATTCTAAATCTCATGGCTTAAAAAGGTTCAAACATCTTTACCACATTTAGCAAGTTTCCTTTGTGGTCAAAGTAGTTATAGGTTCAATAAACAGATTTCTATAAATTCTTGATTCAGCAGTTATTTTGTGACATAGAAAATTGCCAATGCTCAAGACATATACTTAAAGAAAAGTAAAATTTTGAACTTATAAATGGAACCATTCTAGTGGCCCCTTGTGCAGTTGAGCTGACCGGTGTTTGAGTACAAAACAGAATTATTTTATAAAATTCAATTTTCCACAGGAATGAAAAAAAAATGGAGATGGTTATTAAAAACAGAACAAAAACAGCAAGTGGGAAGCCTTACGGGTACACTCTGGAATGTCACATATTTTCCAACCGACACCAAGTTCCATTCTAACATAGCACCAGGGAGCAGGTCCATTGTTAGGATTACGGCAGTAGTTCTCGTCCAAGCCTGGTGACAGATAGAGAACAAACGGAAAGACTTTAATTAATAAATAATAATTAATAAATCTACTACACTAATTCCCTGTCATGTATTAAGACAAAAAAAACAAAAGGGAAAATGAACAGACAATGGTTGCCTCAGAATTTCAAGCAGGTGGTTACAATTGGAGGTTCATTTCTTTCACCATCAAACACACTCACACATACACCCACATTCTTACACACTTATGTGCTTACACACTTATTCTATTTCCAATCGAAACTTATTTACCTGCATTGTCTAATAATGGTATTGACATCAAAGCAAGTGCTTACAATGTTGAGAAAAATCTGTTCCCTTTCCAAAACAAACAAGAATGCTTTGAAATGGAACCTACAACACTTTCATAGCATATTTACATAACCCAAACTAATGTGAATATAAGGATTGGGTGCAGATCTTCAGTTGTTATTGTTATTTTAAATATCAGGGGCTAATTGCTGGCAGCTACATTGGTCAAAAAAAAAAGTTCATGGACTTCACATAATCAAGGCTGGAAGTAAATTAAGTGTTTCGTTTTTAATGTTCTTTTTGTTTTGTTAATTAGTGTGGTGAGAATTGAAATATGGAGGCGACTGGTAACTTTACATAGACAAAGGAAGGATACTCCACATGGTTCTCTGTTTATGAATCATAAAAGTATGATTTTTCCAGTCAGTCAGTCTCTGAACCTTAAAACATCTTACAGTAATTTGTACGTAGTGTTTTCAATTCCTTCATTCTATCACAGTGTATATAGACACTGAGCCAGCATGACATAATTCATAAGGAGATACAAACCTGCATTAGGGTAAATGATAGGGTTATTGGACTGGTACAAACCTGCATCGGGGTAAGTGATAGGGTTAATTGACTAGTCCGAACCTGCATCGGGGTAAGTGATAGGGTTAATTGACCGGTCCGAACCTGCGTCCGGGTGATAGGGTTAACTGACCGGTACAAACCTGCATCGGGGTAAGTGATAGGGTTAACTGACTGGTGCAAACCTGCATCGGGGTAAGTGATAGGGTTAATTGACTGGTATAAACCTGCCTTGGGGTAAGTGATAGGGTTAATTGACTGGTACAAACCTGCATCGGGGTAAGTGATAGGGTTAATTGACTGGTACAAACCTGCATCGGGGTAAGTGAGAGGGTTAATTGACTGGTCCAAACCTGCATCGGGGTAAGTGATAGGGTTAATTGACTGGTCCAAACCTGCATCAGGGTAAGTGATAGGGTTAATTGACTGGTCCAAACCTGCATCAGGGTAAGTGACAGGGTTAATTGACTGGTACAAACCTGCATCGGGGTAAGTGATAGGGTTAATTGACTGGTACAAACCTGCATCGGGGTAAGTGATAGGGTTAATTGACTGATCCAGGTTCTCATCCCAACGTTCACAGAGTTCACCGTCCATGGTAATCTGGGCGTGTCCATCGTAGCTCGATCCGTTGTCATCGTAACAGCCGATAATTGCTATCAAAATTGAAAGATATCCCTCATGTATTATTTGAACATTTAAGAATAGATAGAAAATTAATGAATGTGTGTGTGTGAGGCTGATTCATATTCCATCAGTGTACGTAGGCTGGTCATGACTTATCACCTGCCCTGTCAGCCCGCTGACCCTCACCGTTCAGCCTGCTGTCCATGAAATTACGCTAAGGTTTCCAAGAACGCCTACTTTTGAGACTGCACCCTTATATGGAAATGTGGTCAGCATCATCATTATTATAACTAGTATCACTATTACAGTCTTCACTGCTTGTAGCAAATACCACCCAAGTCCCCTGTTTTTGGCCAGAAACAAGGAGAGACTGAATATCGACCCAGAAGTTTGTAATGCTAGCCATACTGAACGCTCCTCTGCAAAAATTAATGGTTAAACGCACAATGTACTATTTCAGTGGTCAAGCCAAATTTGTCATCACACAGGAAAGTAGTGCATGCTATTAGAGCACTTTACAATGTTGACAATCATACGGTGGCTGGTCAATTAATTAGTTGCGCCGAATGATGAATCCTGATGGCAGTGCTTGGTGTAGTGTATACTTTCAAGTAACAAATTATTAATGCTCGAGTGAATTTGAGGAGGACTGTTTGTCTATAGACAGGCTTGACCGTCATGTGACTATAGCCACAAGTAAGTCGTTGGTGTGAAGACTCGCGCAAAAAGAAATGTTTAATGCCGGTAATCTGACCTAGTTTTGAATGAGGTGTAACAGAAGTGTTAGACACCACCATCAATCCCAGAAAATACACACACACAGCTTGCTACCATCGGTAATTACCATTGGTAATTAGACACTAGTGTACAGTCAGTACATACAGCTGCGGTCAATACCCACAGCACAGTGTACAAACAATACAGCGATGGACATCTCAGGTAAAAGATAACAAGGTATCACGTTTCATTACTGTACTGTCTGCATTTTGTAGGGACAAGAAGAAAACTTCACTACAAGCAACGGAAAGTTAACTTGTTTCAGAGGGCGACACGCGGTTTGGGGCGAGTCTTCAATGCCTTTAAATCCGGTAGGCTGAGCTGATTTATCACTTGTTGAGCATTTTACAACGTTTGTACATTACAAAGTCCACAATCACACGGTCAAAGAGATCAAACTATTTTCCACTTGTTAAAGCTATAACCAACGCACAGACTTTTCGTCATGGATGTATGTAAGAAGAAAACCACTATAAATGAGATAAAAACACTTACGTGGATTTGTCGGAGGTGCGGTTCCTGCATCTGTTAGGAGAAGAGAAGACATGGGAGGATTGAATCATAGTATAACAGGTTTATTGTTTCCACTTGAATTAAGGTAGTAGAGTTGTTTATATGTCCAGCTCTAGTGATTACAACATCAAGGTAATGTATATTTAGGCATTCCCTACATTTCCCCGTTACAACGGTACCTACCAAAACACCCCGGGATAAAATGGTCCAAAATCAAGTGTCACATGATCATTCTTCCCTTGCTTTGATATAATTCTTCATGAAATAATGGCTTGGCACTCTGTTCACACATGCTGGATGGTTACCATAGCAATTATCTCATTACTGTGAGCATAGGCATAGGAGGCGGGGGCTAAGGGGGGGGGCTTCAGCACCCCCAACCAAATATGTTTGTGAAAATTCGGGCAATATGCTGAGAATTTTTTGGGCACCTACTGAAAGAAAAATAAATTGCAATGTGTTTTTCAATGGTTTAACTTCTATTATTAATATCATTATTATTGTAACAACGTCCCCCAAAATTCTAACCAATATGGAAGGATAATAACACGGCAAATTATTGTATGTAATTGGCATGCGATGTAATAACCGATGCATGCCTATTTGATATGCACATTAAATGTTGAACCTGTGCAAAAAATTTTGGTTATATTTTTTGGGCAAGTCGTTACAACCCCCCCAAATCAAATTGGGCTCCTACGCCTATGACTGTGAGTGATTCTACACAGTACATCATCAACAAACTCACATCTATCCATGGTCCTTGGAATACACACCAGCTGCTAACGTTCTAAGACAGTTGGGTGCTTCATTATCTGCCTGAGTGACTTGGCTGCTATTAACTTATCTGTCTGAGTGAACAAATTCCTTCAAAGTTCACTAACGGGAGAGTATGTGAAATATCTATTTCTGCTTGCACACAGTATAGTACCTTAAAGTGATTTGTAATTCCAGTATAAAATGTGCCATTTCTGTATCTTATGTTTGAACCTGATCTTATCTTACGCTTAACTTTCTATATCTCAAATAACAGTGAAGGAAATTATAAGAGACACAAATCTGTAGTTACTGTTCTTGTGTGATGTCTCATCTTAACGAAAGATGACTTCTGCTAATTTCATGCACAACTTATGATTGTGTGCTGATGGTAACAGAACTATAGAATCTTTGCTACAAACCTTCCTCCCCACCCTCCCCCCTCCTGCACCCAAAAAGCCTGCCTCCTTTTAAAGGGAGACTTTATCTGCATGCATTTGTTCTTTAATACCCATAACTTCTCTAATTGTAGAATTAAAGAAACGACAAACTATCAAAAGCCTTTGCAGTATAGCTTTAAAGTTTGACCAGTAACATAACACATGAAAAACCTTACGAAGACAACTAAGACAGATTTCTTGTGATGGATAGCAAACATGAATCTATTCTGCAAAATGAAAAATGATGACAAAATTTATACCTGCTTCCTTCTTACAAATGGCTGCCACATAGCTCTCACTACAGTCCACATCATTCCACATCCCTCTATCCCAGTTATATCCCCGCATCTCCACGCAGTCTTCACCCTCAAGGGCATCATTTGGTTCACCATCTGACCAATTCATGAAGTCGTACTGCATAAAAATACAACCAAAAATCCATTAGGTACCTTCTCAAATGGGGAAAGTTGCAGCAGCTGCAAAATTCCCTGCAGCAAGGCTGCAAATAAATATCAAACAATAGAGATTATGATCTGGGCAGACCCGCAGTGACTATTGTGCAAAACTGCATAGCACAAAATATTATGTTCTATGCAGCTGGCTGCAGCCTCCTCAGCATCATACTATTGTCACAGCACTAATATGACAATGTTATGGCAATGTGACCTTTCTTAGGCACTTGGAAGTGTATTGAAACGTTTGCACTTTTAAAACAGATTTTCCCACACTTTCTTTAAACAGAAATTTTAGGAACCTTTTTTATAAAACATGAGATTTGGGCAAATTTTCAGAAGAAGGAAAAAAAAAGGACTTTGGGTAGAAACAAAGAAACAAAATCATTGCAATTTCAATGCATTTGTCACAACTTTTGACATTTTACTCCTTCTTATTACTATTCCAAGACTGAAATTGGTTTTCATGACTTTTCCATGACAGTGGAAACCCTGTTTAAGCCTTCCACTGCTGTTTGTGCTTTTTAAGGTTCACTAAGAAAATGCGACTTGTCCACAAATTTATAGACATTCTATGAAATGATACATTTAGAAAAAAATACTTATTAACTTTTAATGACTGTTTTCATTTTAATAACTGAGCAATGCAACTTTCATTTTGAGACTACATAGATGACAAAATATTTCATGTTCTGATAAAGTTGTAGCTTATTAATGTTGTTAAATTTTGGAGGTAGGGGGGGGGGGTTAGGTAAGAAGGGATAGGGAGAGGTCTTTTGTGATTACCTCTGATGCATCTGTGTATTTCCATTGGTTTTCTGTGACTTGATCATTCAATCCAATGTAGTAGGACATGGAATCAGACATCCTCACTGAAAAAAAAGAAAAAAAGACGAAGAACAACTATGAAAACATGACAATAACAGCAAGAAATTAAAAACACATATTAACCCAAATGGTGACTTGACTACACAAACTTGACAGAATATTCCATAAGACCTCCTACACATTTTTAATCAATATATATTCAAATAATGGTCATAATAACGGGTCAAAGATTAGATAACTTCAAAATTGTCCCTATTAAATTTAGATGAGACTGCACTTGTCAAGTTTAAGACCTACATTGTTAGGCGAATTCAATATAAAAAACCATCCAAATATTTACCAAAAATAAGCTCAAAAAGCTGCTTTAGTACCACCTGCCTAAACTTAGCTGGTCATTTTTTATCATTTTTGACTGAAAACTGAACAATTGATTTGAAATTTTTGCCATCTAACCACAGACCTGTATTTTCCCATCAATATGCAAATGATTATTTCTTCCACATTTCTTCGATGTTTGCATTTCATTTACAAAAAAATTATTTATTTTTCAAAAATTAGACTCTAATAGTCAAGTAAGCACCAACATTTTTAGTGGATTTTAAAGAATCAAACTAGCATCAATATATTTATCAAAGTTAACTCCAAGAGCTGCTTCTGTACCTTATTCCTGAATATAGCTGGTCATATTTGATCAATTTTGAATGAATATTGAACAATTAATCAAATGTAATGTCTAAGAAAGGACCATTCATGGTATCCCATCGATATGCAAATTATGGTAATATCTTACAATATTTCCTCAATGATGGCATTCTACTATAAAACACTGTTCAGTACTTCCAACACGTACAGTGCTTTAATCATATATTTCTTTATATTTTTATTTTTTTTGTTATATCTGACTCATGATAGAGAGAGATGCTTTACATTAATGGGACCAAAGTTCAATAGATAAGATTTATTTGCCATTATAAAAAAAAAAACATAGTTTACATCTAAGCACCTTAAGATTAAATTATATCCATATTTTGTGCATACTGTGTAAACTGCTTCAAGTTGCATTAGGTGTTAACTGCAGGGTTTCCACCCAGGAATGTCACTGTAAAACAGAAGAGAGGGCCAAAGGAGAGAGATTGAAGCATTTGGGGAGGAAAAGGAGGGGTGTATTAAAGGCTTTGGCAGTAATTGCATATTGAATAGTAAAGCTAAAGCTTTATTTAATATTACTTTTAGTGTTTTTCCTTTTCATTTTTATATTTTATATTATTATATTGTGGAGTGTTAGCTCAGTGGTTAATACCGGTGCCTTTCAATCATAAGGTCCCCGGTTCGAGCCACTCCCAGATTAATGTATGTAGTCCAGTTACAGAGTTGTTGACAATTAACAATTCATAATCATGGACGTTAAAAATGAATGTAAGAGACTGACTTCGGTCAGCTTGCGGCTTTGATAAGCCAATGAGGCTTCTTCGCGAGTTCCTGCTTGCAGGAGGATCTAAATACATACATACATACATACATACATATTTAATTATTATTTCATAGTAAATCTAATTCTAGTACTTGTTTCAAGGCACTAAAAGTTAATATACCATTGCACCATTTTAAAGGTTTAAAAGTTAGTGGAAGCAGAGGATAGCTTCTCTATTCTATTGAAAGTGGTTGAAATGTTAGTGATACAGTAGATTAACACACAGCAATTCTAGTGAAGGAATTTTCAAGTTAGTGGTAGCAAAGGATAACTTCACCATTCTAGTATATTGGTTTCACTGTGAGCGAACAGTGGGATAGCTCACACCATTCTATTAATGGTGTTTTAATGTTAGTGGAAGATAAAGGACAGGTCACACCATTCTAGTAAAGGGGTTTCCAATGTAAGTGATACAGAAGATAATTAGCTCACACCCTTACAGTCAAGTCTTATTAATGTTGGTGAACCAGTAAGATAGTTCACACCATTCTAGTAAAGGGGTGTTAAAGAGTGGGACATCTCACATGAGAGGAAAGACTCTTCTTCTGCCGAGTGAATACTGACAAGGTGACCTCCGAGGTCACTGCAGGCCTGTTCACTGTCCTCAAAGTTCCGTCTGGTCTCATCAAAGAAGTAACAGAACTGGTCAAAGTAGGACCACCCTGCTTCACACGAACCTCTGGCTATAAATAAAAACAAATAAACAATAGCAGGGACATCACAAACATAGGCACAGAGTGATGGTCAGCTATTTCTAAGAAACCCACTCTGGCCAAAACTGCAGTCCCACCCCGCCCCACCCCCTCTACAGGCAAAAGTTAATGGCCTTTATATTTCACAGCTAGGTGGGAACATTTCCTTCTTTGATCCCTAGTCAATCATCTGTCTATCTGAGAATTTGGAGGCAATGCTGCATAAAATCTCCAAAGTTGGAGTGTATAGCCTAGTGGTTAACGCCGGCGTCTCCCAGTCATGAGATCCCCGGTTCGATTCCCCGCCGACAGCAATGTGTGTCGTCTGGCAAGGGTGTTGTTCAATAACAACTTCCCGACATGGACGTTAAATGGATGTGTGCCGAGAGATTGGCTTCGGTCAGCTTGCGAGTCTATAAGCCTCCATGGCTTCTTTCGCGAGTTCCTGCTTGCGGGAAGATCACATATACATACATATACATACATACAAAGTCGTATTAACTATTTCCAAACTGTAACTTTTAACGCATAGAAAATTGTTTTTTTGGAAACTGTTTTTTTTAGATACTTATGCAGTTAAATTTGGAAACCCCTAAATTATTTCCAGATGTTGAGGAGGGTTAAGACAGGCAAATTCAGTATCATGATGAGCAAAGAACACATTGATGATCTGTGACTAGGTTTAGATCTGCTCGCATTAATCTGAAGGCAAGAATGAATAGCTTTAATGTTGACTAAAGATGCAAATTGGTACTTACTGTCTGTTGGGTCATATGGTTTCACAACTGCACCTGTTGGAATTAGAATGAAAATAATGTAACTTATGGAATACTAAATCTGTGATGCAAATCGACACTATTTCCAGATGATCATAAATGGTAGGAGCAATACGTGTCTACTGTTCTAACATTTTTAGCATTTTGTTAACTTATACAGATTTTTTCTTCACATTTGATGTCGCTAATTGTGACTAACAAAATGTCACAAAATGAATTCTTTAACGTGACAACTCCCTTCAACTTCTATGTACATACCATTAACATTCAAATTTTGAATATGGACTGAAATTTTTTTTATTCTTGCATGGTTTATTATTCCTTAAGCAATGAGCTTTCTATAAAGAATATATTAAGTGGAAGTGTGATTGCATGAACAACATACCAGCAAGTTCTTATGTTGAGATTTAACATTTAATATAGTCTTAAACCCTACTCTACCATTTCCTATAGCTTTCAATTATAGATGACGTTTCTCACAGTTTTAAAACGAAAAAGAATAATTAAGTCAGAATGGCAAAATACTTGACTTATGAACACATCAACAGCAGATTGTTTCATCACACAAAAATTCACAATAAATAGTATAAATAGACAAAAAATTGTACCGTTGCTGCTTGATGAAGCTGGCAACCCCATAGTCTACTCTAAATAAACAAATTCCCTATTGATTGTCCAGGAAAAACTTGTGCACATGATCGATTTTATTTTAAACTTATAATACGTAAATCAAATTTAAAAAACTTATTAAAATATGTAGTCCAGTATTGTTAGTTCAAATCATCTTGTGGCCTTTAATTTCTTTGCTCTTATATATATTTTTAGTTTTAATTTGTCATTATTTTGATTTGAACATTGCAACGAAAGCTTATCATATGCTTAGACATGCCATGTTTAAAAATTTTCACTTTTGTCAAGTAAATTGCAAATAAGATCTCTTTTTTATTACTAAGTTTACTCTTAAACTTACCTTCTGGTATTTCACAGACAAAGTCATACAGTTCAAAGCAATCACCATATTGCCACTGCCCTGAGGGTGAGTCTGCATAAAGAAGAATAAAAGCAAAAACCAATACACAGACCAATACACAATACACCAATACACAATACACCATTACACATAGAACCAATACACATACCAACGGCAAAGAATTAGGTTGAATGAAGAGTTTCGTTTCATTTATCTCTGCCATTAAATCACCATGAAGTACATTTCTTAATACATAGTAATAGCAATGAGGCAGCGGGACCAGAAGTAAGATAACTTTTCGAGCTTTTAACTTTTAACCTTACAAAGTAAAACGAGAAAATTAAAATTTTAAAATTAATTTTTTTTTAAATTTTAAATGTAGAAAGAAGAGAAGATAACCAGTCATTCCATTAAGCTTTCAAATGTCTTGACAAAATTACAGATTCAAGAAAACATTTGGTTACAAAGAAGATGCGTTATTATACCATACTCTACACAAAAATAAAATGAACGAAACATTCTCTGTACAGGACTATCAAGTTTATAATATACTTCACTAGAATCTGAAAAAAAAGTTAATACATTAAATAAATATATTTAAACAAATTTAAAATTTTTTGTCAATGACTCTTTGATTTCTTTCAACCATCTGTTAGACACCTCCAAATGGAAATACTGACAATTTCCTTTGGGTTTTGTATCTAAAGACAGAAGTCAGGGATCGTGAAAAATCACTTTTGAATACAAGATTTACTTGTACCTTATGTTAGATATAATTAAAACAGGTCCATGATGTCATCATTCTGATTTTACGGACATCCCCAGAATAATTGATTTCTAGAGCTTTTCAAGCATCCGATGTCAATAAAGTTCGTTCTAGCTACACATTTTAGAAGATGGTTTTCTACCACATATCTTTAATTGAGATTATCAAAACTCTAGTAAACGGTTTTGGGATTTATCTCTGAGCAATTTTCCAGACGTTCCAAATTGAAATATTGTTAACTTTCTTTCAAATTTTTTTCATTTTAGGATGTTTTGATCTAACAAGTTGAAAGAAAATCTCTGATCTTTTCCGATGATTCGTACTTCGATACAAAATGATAATTTTCTTACCGACATACACAGACGCACACTCCACTTCACCCGTTCTGCCGGAGGGCAACTGATGGTTGGGGAAGTTTTGGTACGAGTCCTGGGTAATGACTTCACCATCGACCCACTTAATGGTGCCGTCCACCTCCCAGTCTGACGCTCCTATCCAAAAATCTTCACTTCCTGAGAGTTTCAGCTTTGGAAGCTGCTGGACTATAAAATCCTGTTCTGCTTGTCTGTAGTGAAATTCCGTATACAGGTTTAAAAAATTCCATGTAAACAAGTACAATTCTCAACATTTTTAAGTGAAAATTAGTAAAGCTAAATTTATAACATTATAATGAGTACAGTTCATGTGTTTTATGTCTTTCAAATGTAAACAAAACAAACCAAAGGAAACAACTAAGGAAGATGGAAGCTGGATGAACATGTACCTTTTTGCATGCATGCTGTATATCACATTGTTTTGAATTTCAGACTGCAGTATTGATTACTAGAAAGTTAAATTGGGTATTTTAGTAAAACCGCACTAGAGATAAACCTATATGCAATTATCTGTTCTACGGTTATTGTTAAAACTAAAATACACTGTACGTTTCTGCTGATAATATAGACTTTCGATAAAATTTAGCATCGGAAATGTAAACTTGCCTTAGTGAGATACAATCAAGTAAGTAAACTTGGTACCAGTGCTTTCTCAAACACCCCTCCCCCCCAATCATCCCCACCCACCTTCCCAAACCATACCAATCCTTAATTTCAGAATGACTGAATTAAAAAAGATGTTTATTTGGAAAGATTTCTGAAGGGGATTTTCTGAACTGTTGAAAATAAGTTTGCTACAAAAAAACTTACGTTTCGACCGTGAGCATGAAGCCGCCCTGCCCGTCACAAATGTGCTTGGCTCCAAACCAAGTCTCCTTCTGATTGGCCACAAACTGGTAACATTTTCCTTTGTGAATTTTCCAGCCTGGGTAGCACATGCCTGAAGAAAAAGATAAAAATGTCAGAAAGAGAAAAATTTGTTTGTTGTTGTAAATGACAACCATGATATGTCTGGCATTTTATATATTTTCTATTTCCTTGTCAGCATTATGTTCATGTCTTGTTTACCCCAACAAGCACTCCAGAAGGTCCAGAATACAATAAAAAAAAAATTGTCTCACAAATATTCAAAAAAAGAGTCACTCTGTTTAAATAACATCTTGGCAAGTCTGACATTTATTAGTCTTCTTCTTCCTTGTCAGTTCTTCTGTTCAGGGCTTGGTTAGTCATTGCATGGATGCCTGTATGTGTGTCATGTGTGTATGTATGTCTATGTGTATGAATGTATGTATGTATTTTAGATCCTCCTGCAGGCAGGAACTCGCAAAGAAGCCTCATTGGCTTATCAAAGCCGCAAGCTGACCGAAGTCAGTCTCTTAGATTCATATTTAACGTCCATGATTATGTCAATTGTCAAAAACTCTGTAACTGGACGGCATACATTAATCTTGGAGTGACTCGAACCGGGACCTTATGATTGGAAGGCCACGTCGTTAACCACTGAGCTAACACTCCCATTAACATGGATTTCTCATTAAATCTCTTCCTTGCCATTTTGTGTATTGTGTTGAATGAAAAAAATGCAAGTCTCTGCGACTCAATTCTTACTGACATCCGTATCAGAGAAACAGGTTAACAGAGAGAATTAAGCCAAAGTTGCGGAAAGCTTGCAGAGTACAGATGACTGCTTGCTAGTTTAACCTACCTTCTTTCTTTTCACAAATGCTCGGATAGACGTCAAAGCAATTTTCTGTGGACCAAGCACCCGTGCTGCTCCCTTGATTCTCGACAACTCCACAAGCATCCGTGAAACTGTTCGTGATGAAAAACAATTTTTATAAAATGTAATCACTCAAAAAAAAAAGAAAAAAAAAACAAGGACAAGAAGTTATTATATTTGGTGCCTGACTGTATTTTAATTGTAATATAATGTATGTAATGTAAATATATTCTTGTATATAGCCCACTACACACTATGCATCTGTGCGCTTTACAGATGATCTATAATAATTGGGCATTATTCGCTGGTTGTTTTGTCTCACAATCAGAGCCATTGTCATAACGATTCCGATCATAGATGCATGTAATTGTAGTTTCAATAACAAACCAATACTCAGTACTGACTTTTTCAGTATTGACAAACTTGCTCTACTGATTGTTTAATGATTGTAGAGCACTAATTGACACATTTCTGATTGTATCACCAAGTACCAGTCTGCAGACACTGACATCATTATCACTTGTTGAGATATTCCAACCTTAATTTCAACAAACCTCCTCAGCTTTATGTAAATAATGTCAGCCTGCTACATTCAATGTCCAAATCTGTTTCAAGATGTCTTCCTCAAAGTTTCACAGCTTCCTGAGTATTCTCTTTAGACCAGGATCGTATCACACAAGTCGATATTCATTATAAAGCATCGGATTGGTCAGAAAACAGAAGAAAAGTTTCTTATTTGCCATAAAACACAAACCCCTATATTATACTATATGATACCCTACTTCACTTCAATTTAAAGGGTGTGAAGACTCGCGCAAAAAGAAACGTCTTATGCCGGTAATGTGACCTAGTTTCGAATGAGGTGTAACAGAAGTGTTAAACACGACCATCAATCCCAGAAAATACACACACAGCTTGCTACCGTCGGTAATTAGACACTAGTGTACAGTCAGTACATACAGATGCGGTCAACACCCACAGCACAGTATACAAACGATACAGCGATGGACATATCAGGTCCAGCTAAATATAACAACATATCACATTTCATTACTGTCTGCATTTTGTAGCGACACGAACAAAACGTCACTTGCAAGCAACAGAAAGTTAACTTATTCAGATGGCTGCATGCGGTTTGGGGCGAGTCTTCAATGCCTTTAAAACATGCGATAAGCAGGGAATAATTTATCCAATATCACATCGCAAAAAACTATGCAAAATGGGCAAATTAGTATACAAGTACAAAAATGTACAGTAGTTTTTTTGGTACACAGGAATCATTATATTTTGTAAAAGAACGTCAAGAGCCTTCAAAACTTCTATACAAAATTTGAGTACTAAATATTCCTTGATAAGGTATATCTGTCTGAAAGTAGTTAGGAGTATAAGTGTAGCTGAAGGAAGAAATCATTGTTGTTGCAATATTGAAGGTATTAATGACTTCATGAATTGACAAAAAAAAAGAAAAGGGGGGCTTACTTGCTTGGCTGCTCAGGGCCCCAATTTGCATTTTCTACTTTTTCTCCTGAAGACCAGAGAGGGTACTCTTCCCCCTGCAATACAAAACAGACAGCATATATGGAACACTTAAAGTTTGTAAATCTTAAGACAGAGATCTAACCAGAGGTGAAATCATCGCTTAAAACAAACATTTACTTTTAATATAAATTACCAGAAATAGCTAAATACAGATTGAAAGTTGAAGGTGTCAAGTCAAAGAGAACATGAAAATTTGATACTGCAAAAATATAAGGTATATTTACTCCAACAATGGCAAATTTTGATATGACAGATTTTCGTCGGTTAAAAGCATTTTCTAGTAGCTAATGTTAATTGCTGAACAAAATTGCTGATAATTTTCTGAATCTAACTGTGCGAACCACATCCTCATAACTGTTTGTAATGCAAAGGTATGATTTTTTTTTAATTTAGTGATATTTTGTAAAATTTTGCATCTGGCAACAGCAGAATGAATGATGTCATCATTCAGCTGAA
The DNA here is from genome assembly GCA_000934455.1 of Apostichopus parvimensis. Taxonomy (NCBI): domain Eukaryota; kingdom Metazoa; phylum Echinodermata; class Holothuroidea; order Aspidochirotida; family Stichopodidae; genus Apostichopus; species Apostichopus parvimensis. Next base: position 160,489 of record KN883172.1, on the reverse strand, counting down.
AAAATACTCACCTCATTGTGTAAACCAATCCATACAGATCTACCACTAGACCTGATCAAGTCATTGACAATTTGTTGCTCATCCTCATTCAGGATATCTACCAAGTTAGCATCGGAATCCTCACAGAATGCCTAAAAAAGGATAAAAGTCATATTATCATAAATTATCACAAATTTATCACAGACTCGTATGGCAGATAATGGACATGCCATCAATGACACATGAAAAGGATAAATTGGCAGTTTATTTGGAAAATATTCCTTCCCACATTGGAACCAACCAGAATATATCTGGCTTCTAACTTCTCTCAAACGGTAGGAAGATATTTCTTGCAGAATATATTGTCATCTTATTGGCATGGCACTAGTGGCATATGAAAATAATAAAAACTGACAATATATATGAAATACCTCTGGGCGCATTGGAACCAAGGGACTATATGTCTGGTTTCAAGAACTACAAGAATGGTATTAAAGCAAAAGACTTCATATAGTCATTCTTCGCTACGGAAGAAGGAACATGTCAAGCGTATCATACCTGTGCTCCATCCCACGTAAAGTAGTTAGAGACGTATTTGTAACATTTATTGTTGAGTGACAGCCACCCATCTTCCTCGGCACATTTGATTGGTTCAGCTGTGAAGGATTGTTGCATAAATTAAGTTTGAAGCATGTAGATTGAGATATGAAACATCATTTGTGAGTCGTAAGGTTGTCAGTACATGCTTCATTAATGGGTGCAGATGTTTTGAGTAAAGAAACTACTTACTAAGGGATCTTTCACAGATGTAGTTTTCTTTGGATGAGCAGTCTTGGTCAGACCAATCCCCCATCAAACTGTCAATTACCACACAGGTCCTGTGTCCTGTACTAGGAGGCTCAGAGCTTGCCCAATATCTGCAAATAGCAGAAACAGAAAAATAAAGTACTGACCAGGGATTAAGGATACAGCATAATTTCATATCTCCTAAATGTTTATACTATTAAATCAAATTTTCTGCAAAATGAAACACAGGCCAAGGGTGTGACTCATAACAAATGTCTAACAATCAATCAAACAAAGTTAAATAAAGATATTACATGCTTGTAAAATTAATTTAAATAAAAAAGTTAAAGCTAGGAAGGGTTAGCTCAGTGGTTAACGCCCGTGCCTTTCAATCATAAGGTCCCGAGTTTGAGTCACTCCAAGATTAATGTATGTCGTCCAGTTACAGAGTTGTTGACAATACATAATCATGGACGTTAAATATGAATCTAAGAGACTGACTTCGGTCAGCTTGCGGCTTTGATAAGCCAATGATGGCTTCTTCGCGAGTTCCTGCTTGCAGGAGGATCTAAAATACATGTACATAAAATTAAAGATGTTATCATTATCCCAACTGTGTGGGGTTAAACCCAACAGGGCTGTATCACAAGTTGATATTAGTAGTGCTTACGCTGTTGTTGGGTCATAAGCAGAGCCATCACTCCAGACAAAGTTTCCAGAACCTGTGCTGTCTAGTAGTCCAATCCAGTATAGTGCCAACACACCCGAGAGTTGGCCAATCAACCATTCCTATATAGAAATGAAATATTTGTCAAGGTGAAAAAGGATGACTTTTATGACGATGATTATTAGCTAAAGAAGAACACATGACATATACACAAAGTACCTTTCAGTGCAACATCTTACATTTTTATAAATAACTGACTTTCATATCTTCCCAGCATATTCTTAAAATTTTATCTTGTCTGAACTAGACTTTTCAAAATTTCCATCAGTGTGGCAAATGCTTATTCTCTACACAGGGGAAAGTAATGTTACAAGTAGTTCTTGTTAAACAACATAGCGTTTATTGAGCACTACAGATACAAGATGTTTACAGACAATGTGTAGGCTAAGGGACTATTAGCCAACCAGATCATGGGAAATTTGGAAAGCATCATTGACTAGTTATAGCATTAAAATCTCTGTAATGGATCGAAATGTTGTTAACTCTGTACCCTAGTATAGTCTAAGCTACAGTTCTAATAATTTACAAACATCTACGTCACAAAACATTCAAGACTTCATTGAGTAGGTACAATGTTTTGAATAAAATTTGTACTTGCTTACATCTTCTCCAGGTTGATCTATACTGACTAGATCTCCATCCAGTTCATGGCACGCTTCTCTAGCTTCATCCCAGCTGGTGCGTTGTGTTGACACTACAAGATAGCAATCATCAAACCCAATTCTCTTGGTCCATCCTGTAGGACAGTCTTGGGCAGAGGCTGGAAGAATCAATTACAGAGCTAGGTCATCAGTATTGCCATCATATATGCTAGAATTGTAAGTCTTCAAATTTAAGTGAAGAAAGAAACATCAATTTTGCATTCGAGGTCATGTTCATGAACTATTTTACACCCATTTACCAGAACTTGAATTATTTATACAGATATTACTGACACTGTAGTGTAAGTTGGTTAGGGGCCGAGGAGTAGGACCTAACAATGAAAAAGTGTGTGAAGAAACAGACGTTTTTCCTTACTTTGGTTGTTTTGACTCAAGACCTGTGGGGCCTAACTTTAGGCCTAGCCCAGATGTAGCCTATGCTATCTCATTGTGGTGGAACTGATCAAAACATTTGTTTTCGAGGCATTGCAATATTACCATCCCACTATAGACTAAGCCGTGTTGGTAGGCTGCAGTAGCACTAGCACTGCAGGCTATAAAAGTCATAACCTAGCCTATACAATTAGTAGTTAGCGTAGGCCTGGGCCGTGGCTCAAGTTAGGACTAGGACAATAGTGCAGCAGTAGAAATGCGACACGTACAATTGAGCTTTGCGTAATAATTGGGCTTTAATAAACATGTCCTCCTTCACCTCAAATGGTCGCCGATATGGTGATTTTAAGTCTAATTTGGGGAAGATGACTGGCTGGAGAGGTTCAAACTCTACATTCACTGCAGCCGACAGGTCAATGGTTCTCGATCTCGCGATCGGCTCTTTCGGGAATGCGTGATTGATCCATTGTATTATGGCAAGCCAATTTGCCCATGTGCATCGACTCATTTTTGGACTGTTTAGAAACATTTTCGTAGATTCCCATAAAACATAGTTGATGTTTTCGATATTCTCCGAAATAAACGCGGAGGACAATGTCGCATCATCCAGTGTAGGCTGATGAGGAAAGGTCGTATGGGTCCCAACCGGCCAGGGGCTTCCAAGGTCAAGGTCCTCACTCCTCAGTAAACACTTTCAACAGTGGCGGAGCTAGGGGTATTGGTCAGGGGGTGAGAATGGTCTGTAGGGGCGCTTTCGACACTTTCAGAGCCGTATATCTCTATATACGGCTCTGGACACTTTCTAAGCGGAGCGCCACCACAGGTTGGCGCGGAGCGTACAGAAGATTTTTGAGTAAAGGTACTTCTTAGATCGCCGGAAATTACCCTTTCCGGGCCTTGCTAATTTGCAGATAAACGAAGAATAAATAGGTGTCATCGCCATTTTGTCAGAAAATTACACCAACAAAATGTGACAAATGTCAATAGGTATTTGAGAGCGCAATAAAAAAGTCACTGAATATTCGCGAATAAGTAAAAAGTGGTAAAAAGCTGAAAAGGGCGCCAGCAGTCCATTTGAGTCCGTCAGGGGGGGGGGGCATCCGCCCCTCTGAGTTCTGACTGTATGGACGCTCCGCCACTGACTTTCGACCTCATACTTCGGGGTGTGACATATAAGGAGGGGCACGCCGGTTGTGGTTACATGAGTCACGAGCCCGGGAACTTTGACTTTACAATGTAATAACTTTGTCGTTGGTTCAGTAAAACCGAAGTGAGAATTCAAGTAATACAACACGTAACCCAGTAGTGTGTTTATGTAGGAACTAGGAGGTAGGCCTAACTCATACATTTTGTTTGAGTTATGTAAGGTCTACTGAGTTTATATGAGTTAAAGTATACTAATGAATACTGACATTAAAGACTTATTAGCACATGATACTCACCAAGAATGGCTAAAACCAAAATAAAAATTGAATATAAAAGTCCCTTCATTTCTCTGTCGACGTAAAGAGGCTACATTGGTCTAAATTTACTGACAGTTATACTTGAATAATAGGTCGTTTTCGGGTATAGCTTGAGGTACCGTATATTGTAATCCCGTGCTTATAGTTGGCTGTTACATCTCCCTCTCTTAGTTATCTCTGTATGCACAACTTTGACTTTACTTGATGCAAAGTACAAGGGGCACCTTGTAAAAGTTTTTTTTTGTTTACACTACCAGGTACGAAGGTTGTATGAAGTTTAGGTCTACGCGGCTTCGATTGCACAGAACGTACAGTTAAGTCCGGTAAACAATTGTGATCGGGAGCTAAATTTAGGTTAGCTAATTACATTGCAGAGTCACGCCGGAAGCCCAAGAACTGTAACACAGAACTCATAAAACTAACAATGTCAAATCATACAATATGGGCCATGATAATAACAAACGACGGGGTTATTTACATGTTATGTTTAGCCTTCCGATTTTGTTATGAATTGAAGATAAAAACCCATTTGACTAACTCTAGTATCGATGTGATCATCGTGGACGAACACGGCATATGATTAAGCCTCGGCTCATTTTTCGGGATGAAGGGTTCAGAGATGGACGAGACAGGCGTGTAGACCGAAGCCACGCACACATTCCTTCATGCTCGCGGGACCGCCACTTAAGGTCCCCCTTGTACGAACGACAGTGTAACTGCATCATCCCAAATACTGACCCAGATGTGAAGGGCCCCAATTCATCATTAAATACAGTGCAGCTCGTAGTGAACAAACCATTGAAAGAATATAACTATACAAACTATAGAAACCCCACTTCCCAAACCGTAAACCAAAATTAATGTCAAAAGCCACTTAAGACGCCACTCAAGCACATTGCACGCAAGCAACTTGCAACTGTTCAAGAGAATCTGGTTCCGTGGTGTGGATTCGAACTGCGCACCCTGGAGATTATGTGGCGGACGCTCTAACCCGCTGTGCAATACGCCTTCACATTCCCCTTATAAGATGCAAAAGGTGTTATCTTTATATTCTATTACAGCTGCTTACAGATAGCAGGTCGATCCAGCAGTGACATGAGTGTCCAGAGAGACAAGAGTCCCTAGGAGACACTGCACAATTCCCTGCCGAGTATACCCAGGAGCTTAAAGGCATTGAAGACTCGCCCCAACTTGCGTGCCACGCTCTGAAAAAGTTAACTTTCCGTTGCTTGCAAGTGAAGTTTTCTGCTTGTCGCTACAAAATGCAGACAGTAATGACACGTGATACCTTGTTATCTTTGGTTGGACCTGAGATGTCCATCGCTGTATCGTTTATACACTGTGCTGTGGGTATTGACTGCAGTTGTATGTACTGACTGTACACTAGTGTCCTATTACCGAAGGTAGCAAGCTGCGTATTTTCTGGGATCGTAGTGATATCTAACACTTCTGTTGCACCTCATTTGAAACTAGGTCAGATTACCGGCATTAGACGTTTCTTTTTGCGCGAGTCTTCACACCCTTTAACACTCTGCAAAATGAAGTGAAAGGTGGAACAGTCCAAATCAGGACCGATCGAACGTTTGATTCGGACTAGCAAGTCGATATTGACAATAACTCTACATTCAACTTTGGGATGCAGCGAATTCACCATAGTGAATTAACATGTCAGAATTAACACTAGGCTAATTTATAATCGAATGACCCTACAAAATATTCAAATAGGCTACATTAACAAAGTCGGGGAGAGAAATAAAAATCCACAATGAAAACAAGTCGGAATATAATTTGTTGTATTCTCAGATTACTGTAATCTTCATTCTTTTCATTGATTTTGAAATGACAACAATACAACATAAACAAATGATTTCATAACTACTAATTCTCTCCAATAACAACTCTATAACTCCTTCATTGATTTGTGTATTGAGATTATTTCAAATGATTATAAATCTGAAAATTGCACTTTGAATATTCAGTGATCATAATGACACACCAGTCAGTTGGGACAGTTTTCTAATGCTAGTACCTCTCTAAACTGTCCTCCAATATCATGTTTCAAAGCACTCATACTGACAGTACGAACAGTTCCTAAGCTTTAATCTGATAGAAACATGATATTCATACTGCTCATACTGACAATACTAGTGCTTTGAAAAGCGGGACATGAAAGTACAGTATAGAAAAAATTGTACCAACTAAGTGGACATACTGATTAATAGTGAAAGAATATATTATAACAAGACAAAATAATACCTAGCTGTGACTGCAAAGCAAATATCCACCCCAGCAATGGGGGGGGGGGGCAGTGTTTACTATGGCAAACTTTTCAAACAAGAGTGATGAACCACAACTGCTATCATAAAGGTCATGACTATTGCCCCCAAACTTGCTGGAAATTCAAATGGTCACTGATGCTCAGCTTTCAACAAACATTTCTCTTGCCACCCTGCAAATCATTTTGCCTCACTGTGACATCTGTCTAATTGATCCTGCCTCAATGTCTGTGAATTATCTGGATAGTCAGAACCTCCAGGAAGAGTAGGTTTGAAAACTGTTAGCATATATGCTAAAAATTGGGGACAATACTGGTTACCTTTACAGTTTTGACGTTCCAAACATAGTAACAGGTTGTAAATGATACCCTTGTAAATGTTAGGGTAATATGACATATGCTAACCCTCTGTCCTAACCCCTTGCAACCATATCACCTGACCTTCTCCCCATCCTCCTTCTGGAAAAGGCTGGTTGTGTTATTGGATCTTGCCTATAAGAGGGAGTGTGGGGAGGGTGGGGGGGGGGGAGGGGGAGATGCAGATTGGTAAATTTGGTATCACCTACAAGGAAACTAATGCAAAATAACATACAAACTTGTGAACTTCCTGGTCAGTTAATTACAGATAATTCTACAGAAAGCTACATAAAGAATCTATGGTGCAGGGGAACAAGTGGGGAGGGGAAGGGGAGGGGGAAGGATGGTACCTTCCTACCACACTTTCTTCCAGATGTTCCTTGATCATGAGAGACTGTCTCACTTGTTCAAGTAATGGAACCAACATGATCAACTGGTGAATGGGACATTAGCAGAAGTAACTGGGCACAAATTTATCAATTTGTCAGTTTGCAGAAGAGCACAACATGCAAGCACATTGTCGGTTAAGTATTAATTAAGGTCTGTCGAACTCATTACGTATCTCATACGATACTTCACTGAAAGAATCTCTCATGAACAGTAATAGGTATAAAAGAAGATAAAACATTTCTAGAAATCTGAGCATAAAATGAAAGCTGAGTAATGATGAAATGAAATATGTGCAACAAAACATATGTACAATATTTTTGATATAGTCGGGGCTAAAATACAAAGGGCCTGTGTGACTATGTTGCAGTACTGCTGAAACGAAACGAGAATACAGAAAAGAATGTAGGGAAATATGTATCACCTGTTGTGGTACTTGTAGTTATGTTTCACTGCTGCTATACTTAATTGAGAAGACAGCAAAGAATAAAGCGATATATGTAACACGACCTGCAGTTATGTTTCGTTGCTACTATAGTGAATTGAGGACACAGCAAAGAATAAAGCAATCTATGTATGAACTGAGAATAGAGTAAAGTCTATAATCAATAAATCAATTAATCATTTTATTCAACCTTGACAGGAACTTCCTTTTAAAGGTGTTACCCTTTTCCTTCACACATTGACAACTTAAGAAATTGCGGTAGTAATATTTCTATATTAAAAATCTGTAACAAATAGTTTAGTTTACTACCATATATTAACTATTGAATGATATTCTAGACTAGCAAGATGGTGCCAAGCTTAGAATAATGTGAATTCCCTCACCTAGCCCCCCCCCCACCAACCCATCCACCCTCCTTTGACTCCTCTATAGATGTTACCCGTTCTACTTTATTCACAATTTAAAATTTTTAAAATAACGGATTACCAGCAACAGGAATTTCCCAGTAAATGTTAAAGGTTAAGCCCCCAAAACAGAGCAAAACACAAACTTCCAGGCCCACAGAATAATATCATCTGCAAGGGACCATAGCTCTTCATGCTGTGAGATAAAGAGATACCAAGGAATGATAGTTTTCCTCACCAAGAAACAGTGTAATAGAAAATCTCAAACACAGAGCATTTTATAAATTTTGAGAGGAGAGGAAAGAGAAATGCAAATTGTGTTTTCCAACACTTTGCTAGAGTGTTTGTATTGAAGGATACAAAACTGAAATCTATTTATAGCACAGTGCCCATAACCACTAATACACCTCTCACAAATTCTTCCCTAATACTGATGAAGTCTTTCTTAATAATACAAATTTTTTTTTCCTATTACTCATCACTTTCATCATACCCATGAGTTTTTCTTCATTGCAATACCCATGAGTTAGTTTATGATACTCACAAGTTTCTTTTACAACTCACAGGAGCACTCTTACAACCCATATGAGCACTTTTACACTACTCATGATTTCTTTCCCAATACTCACAAGTATTTCTTTTCATAACAAAAATCAAAAGGACGTCCACACTACTACATCAACTCTGTTCGCATGTTCTAATCTCTTCACAACTAATCTTTTCACCTTTGAACTTATATCAGATCACAGGATTGCCAGCATCAGACCTCTACACTGACAGCCAGTTATAAAGATATCACAGATATAATGCAATTTTTCAGGACCTCAAGTAGCTTACGGATGACCAATGAATATTCGTCATTTTTCATCCCAATGATTATTTCCAGTAATCTTACTCCTTCCTAAGTCAAAATCGATTTCTTCCCATTCCTGTTCCCTTTTAAGACTTTCATGCCTTCACCTGCACCCTCTGCCTGCATGCATGCCTGCATGCTGTCCTTCCTGCAGCCTAGTCCGCTTCAAATATGTGATTCCGTCAATCTCGCAGGAGGATGTTAGTTGCAAGGCTGATGTCATTATTAGAGGCTTGCAGAGCCGTACGGACATCAGAGCTATTGAAGCCCATATCGACCAATTGCTGTACCTGGTAAATTAAAACAACAAAGTTGTCAGACTTAAATCACTGCCTCACTGGTAGAATCAGGCAATCATGGCATCTTTTAAATAATCAAAGAATGTTACAATGTTAGATATGCAAATATCAACCAAACAACACATGAACTATCTTCTTTTTTTCATCATTTTTAATCGGATGAAACCAGGACTCCTCCACAGAATGATGTCAATTGATCACACCTCAGGGAACGATTCAGTGTTCCAATTTTGCGTAGAGTTTTGAGGGCTCTCAACTTTTGTCTCTTGTACGATACTGTGGTTTCGATGTCAGAAAACTACTATGCATCGTCTCGATTGTATAGCAATTTGTCCATTCTGCTTAGCATTTTGCGGTGTGATATCGGAGAAATTATTCCACGTACCTTGTCATCAAAACCTTATAACATCCCAATCGGAAGAATTGTTTTAACTTTTTCGTCAGATTTTGATATATTTTATAGTCCATGCGGATAGGTCGGGACAATCTTCTGTATTCCTTCAGTGCAAGTCTCATTCAGAATATTTCAAAATACAAATCTAACCTGTTAATTGGTAATCTGAACTTAAGCAAACCTTTCAACTAATTATACAAGTGAAGTAAATTAAACTAGATAGTAAATTTAAAGAGATGCCTTTTTCACAATCTTTCATGAGATCATTTTCGCTTTTGGCATACCAATTAGTTACTGCCTGCCAACAGATATATATCTGCAAAGGTGGAAGGGGAGGGGGGGAGGGGGAGGTGTATACCCTGTACTTTTCAACCTCACACAAAAGTTCAGAATTAGTTATAAGCAAAACCTTTTGTTGAGACTTAAATATAGGCCTAATTTACAATCTAAATATGCCTCAAAATGAAGAATCTAACATCTTAAAATTTGAAAATTTTCTGGGGTCGAATGATCCCTTCCCCCACACCCCTTTTCTACATGAGAGTCAACTTCAACTACCCCAGGCCACATCCCTACCTTTTTGAAATCCTGTTTTCACCTCTGTTCATCTTAATATTTTGTGAACAATTTTTTATCAAAAATTTATATTAATATATATATTTTTTATTAAAATATTCAGATTTTGTTCTCTTTATAAATATTTATAGCTCTTACCCTTTCCTCTGACACTACCACTGGTGGTGGCCCTGCTGAACTACTGGATGGTCCGTTCGGGTTGAGGTTATCATTACCTGATATCGAAGATATTAAAAACAAACATGAATTGATGAAGTAAAGAGAAACCCACATTTGAAAATGAATTATCCAATGGTGTGAACGTGTGATGTAAGCAACCTACCCATACTGCAAAAAGAGAAAAAAACTCTGATTTAAACTGCCAAAAAATCATTTTTTTATATACTTTTGTATGAGATGCTTGAATTTCTCTTTATCTCTTTCCAAATTTTGACACAACTTAAACTTCCTATCATTTACTTTCTCCACAGTATCTTCACTTGCAAATGTAAGAATATCCCTTTTGTAATTACTGGTATTTACCACCGCTTGGAACAATAAAACAAGCAAACACAGACAACACTAAGTTTGAGTTTGTGTATTATAACTTGTCAATGTCTCTTCATATAAATGGCATACTTGTCATGATATAGGACAATTGTACTGAGCCTACCTGGGCGGTTTCCATTCACTTCTGCTCTGGGAGCAAACTGGAACGGTGTTGGAGGTAAAGGCCTGTTCTGCTGACGTTGGAATAGATTGAAAGGTGAACCAATGTGGCGCCTCTGCTGTAAATATGAAAAGTCAAAAGTGAGGTTAATAAATAAAATACGTCTTTTTCAAATTAATAACTTTAAATTGATTAACTATACTTAAACTGGACTGCAGAGTTGAAAATCAACTTCTTTTGAGCACATTAATGGCTTCATTGTTGAACTCTTTATTCAAGTTTGATATACTCTGCCGTATAACTGATTAACGATGTATGCCAAATCCGTAACACAAGCTCTGTTTTGGGTCTCTTCATGCACTGATGTCCAAAGAGGCATTTTGGGTTTGAATCTCAAGATATTCTCTGCGGAATATTCATATTAAAATAAAATTTATTAGTCCCAGCTGATCACCTTCAATTAATCAATGTGTTCTTGTTTAGAATCAGTAGTCATTTGAACTTCATGTGGTAAGCACATAACTAAAGTGTCTGGGTGACAGAATTGGCGGAATGGAATAGATTTGTTACATACTTGCTCCATAATCAGCTTTCGTTTGTTGCACTAGGTTATGTGAGTGTTATTAGTCTGACCAACTGCAACTTTAAGTGAATCAACACTAAGCACGTTTGATAAAATCGTTCCTTCAGTTACATCTTCCTCTTGTCTTGTTCACCTATCTTTCATCTCATCTTTGTTAGTTACCCCCTCAACCAACCCCCTTCACTAATCCCTCTCCAATCGCCTTCCCTTCCACCTCCTCCCATCTCCTTCCTGTACCCATTGCCGATGTTCTTCAGTAACTGCTCTTTCCATATTCCTCCCCTTATGCCTCTCCCCCCTCCCGCTGCGCCACTCCTTCACTTACTGCTGATCCCATCCTGTTCAATTTAACCCGTCCCCCACCCTCATTCACTCACCACCATCCTGCCCAGCCTATTCTGCCTTGCTTGCATGAGCATCCATCCTTTAACCCCTCCTCCACCCTCCTATACTCACCACCATCCTGCCTGGCCTATTCTGCCTTGCTTGCATGAGCCTACACCCTTTAACCCCTCCTCCACCCTCCTTCACTCACCACCATCCTGCTTGGCCTTTTCTGCCTTGCTTGCATCAGCATCCACCCTTTAACCCGTCCCCCACCCTCCTATACTCACCACCCTATTCTGCCTTGCTTGCATCAGCATCCACCTCTGTTCCAGATAGTCTGTTCTCATCTGTCGTTGAATCTCCAGAGTAGCTCCCTGAGGGTACGGATCGGTCTTTGGAGGTCCCGAATCGATCAACGAGCCCACGAGTGTACTGCTCCACTTTGCGATGAACTTGGGAATGACAATAAAAGATTGAACTCCCAGGAAGTTGGCTCGATAGAGAACTCCTGCCAGTATCCCTGTGATTAACTGATAAGGGGCACACGCTGAGGATATTGCGAGCTGATGAGAAATGAAGAAAAGAAAATCGGGGAATCTTTGTAGTTCTTTTAACGGATGAAAGACTCACTTACAGCCAGGATAGGGGTAACTGATCTGATTAGAAGGGTAGTCAAGTCCCTGGAATACCAAGTGATCTTTGACCTGATTTCCTATTTTGATTAGATTCAGGTGCCTGACATGGGCAACAGCTTGAACCACTTATATGATATCAATCACAAATAGCCTCATGATTGAGTTTGACAGATAAATGGGTACAATGCCATAGTAAAGGATACTGTATAATGCTGACCACATCAATTGCAATAAAAAGGTTATTATATAAACATATTTTGAGTATACTAAAAGTCTAATACTAACAGCATATTCCCATCCACTAAAACAACATAATAACCAGAACGCCAGTTGGCTCTGTAATTCCTTGCGATACAATGTGCTCAAAATTCAAAATAACTATCTGACTAAATGTCGAGCAAGTGAGTTAAATATGTCCAAGAATTCAGTGAGAACCAGAAAAGATCAGAGATTTCCAGCTCTTATTTGTAGCACTCCCTTGTGGACACATCAACCATGTCATTTACTGGTAAGGATTTTACATCATAGCAATTTTATTGCAAGATGTTTCAATATCCAGAAAGAACAGTCTTCCTATGTGAAATATAGACACATAGATGTATGAATAAAAGGACATACTCCTTTACCAATTTTGAGCTAGCAAATCCCTTTAATAATTGTTATTAATGAATGAGAGTTACATGACACTGTTTATACACTGTGAAATATTTAAAAAAATATATATATATATATTCATATTTCATAAGTCATCTAGTATAAATCAAGGAGAAAATGGCCAATTTTGAGACCACTTTAGATAAACTGTAGACCCCTTGAGCCAATTTTGGCAAAATTAGAGATATCATGTTGACCTTTTGAAGATTTTCTGACTTTGCCTTTAAATGTTGACTGCAAATGACCTTTGACCTCCACCAATTTCAATAGGGTTCTGTAGTCACCAACCTGGATCTGCATACTACGTATGAAGTTTAACAAAAATGTACTTTCTGAGTTATCGTGTTTATTAAAGTTTCCAGTATTTGACCTCTGTTGACCACAAATGGCCATCGTACTTCACAGAAAACAATAGGGTTCTTGTACTCAACATGTATACCAAGTATGAAGTTAATTCACCATTAACTTTTTGAGTTACTGTGTTTACAAGCAAGTGTTACATACATACACACACACACACACACACACACACACGCACGCCATCACAAAGATTCCTTCCTGCCTTCGAATCAAAAAGTCATTTTATGATCCTGGGGCAGCAATATATTTAGTTAACTATGTTATTAACATCTGTATCAACATGTAGAAACAGATTATCTGAACAAGTTTTATCTCACATTAGACCAAAAGTCCACACATCTGTAATAGTTGCCATGGCAATGACCAAAGTCTGGTTGTCATTTTGCAGATAACAATGAGCATTCAAATATACTACTTCAGGATATTATGAAGTATGATATGAATATATACCATATTCATTGATAACTTGCAAACTTCAAAACCCAATTAGATCAAGTTGAAACCCAACCCAAAGTCAAACACTAGAGCGAAAAAAAGACAAAAAACAAACAAAAACAGCAAAATATGTTTTGCCAATGTGGAACTTCATTGTGACTCCATTTGCTTCAAATTGATATCTGATACAGAAACACAATCTGAAATCTTGGACAATCAATATCTAAATGGGATACGAAGTAATTGAACAATTTTCAGCAGACTACTAAATATGTTTTGTTTTTGTTTTATTGGTCAAAACATAAATGACCTGAATACTATTCTTTCAAAGCTTCATTTTGCAATGGGTTGTTGTAAACTCTCAATATTCTCACAAAACCATATCATATTCCCACCAAAATGGATACCCTTCATATAACGAGCACCTCTTTATGGTTATAACCATTTGGCTCCTCCTAAGAAGATAGTTACAAACCAGTTAGGACAATACAGAAAAGTATGTGTCATGCAAAATTTAATATGTTTGAATTTTTCAATTTGCAACCCTATCAAATTTTCACCAAGTTTTGATTAATCCTGTTGCAATTTTGGCAGACTAGAAATAACATATTATGTCATAATGGCTCCTTATAACTGTTCAAACATGAAGCAAATTTGATTCCAAATTCACATTGAAGTGAATTTTAAATGTATTAAGCCGGTTTGCAGTGTGCTCTACTGAAGAAGACTGAAAAAGACGCAACTGGACGTCACTCCAACTGCATTCAGTACAGTCCAGTTTAGTCCAGACCAGTACTGAACAAACTTCACAATTATAGCCACTTGCTAAGAAACGTCAGGACATAAAAGATCCATCGGATCGACTCAAAAAGCCCTTTCCATTTCCTCCAAATTAAATGCAAAAGCAATGTCACTTTCGCAATGGCCAAACGATTGAAGCCTGTAAATGGCCGGAATTTCGAGGCCTGACTCGTACCATCAAACTATACGATCTATTTGCCTGACGTTGGTTGCTTGTTACTCACCTGTAACCCTAATAAGTAGACCAGTGTCTTGCCAGTCAACATCTGCATGAGTGGGTTAATACCACCTGCACCAGCTGCTTGTCTGTGAATAATATTATTAGGAATATCACAGAAGAATGGAACATACAGACTCCCCAAAGTACCAATCCTGCAAGAAAAATGGGTACAAAGACATGTTAGAGATTATTGGAAATGATCAATTAATTTGATGCAATTTTGTGATTACAATCCAATAAGTCATAAATTGTTTTGAAGTTAATAATAATTATATTAACAATCAGCAGTTATTTTTACGACGCTTAAGCGACCACAGTTGTGGAAGAAACCGCAGGGGCTTATGGATTACAAGTTACACGTTGTGTGGCTTCCAATTCAACATTTTAAACTCAAATTTGGAATCTGATTGCATTGATTCAATGCAGGTATTTAAAAATAATAATCTTGGCCCAATATTTGATTAGGAAATGATGCTTGATACTATTATTCAAAAAGAGTCACTGCATGCCATAGACCACAAAGGCACATGTGTGGGTCGTTCTATAAATTAGCAACTTATTAACAAATCATAAACTGGTGACAGCTTGCTTTCTCTGGCACGTACACTGTGAGGACCTTTTTCTGTGTATAAATTTGAGTGATTTCAGTGCCTTCTTTGGAAGATAAGAAGACAAAAGGAAATTATTGACAATGATGAGCAACAGATCATTCATTTGACAGCAGGTATCAGACTCAGTATGAGTACAATAGCATGAGGACAGGGTCTCAGTAGGAGTACAACAGCATGAGGACAGGGTCTCAGTATGAGTACAACAGCATGAGGACAGGGTCTCAGTATGAGTACAACAGCATGAGGACAGGGTCTCAGTATGAGTACAACAGCATCAGTACAGAGTTGAGTTCCCCTTGCAATGATTACGAGTAAAGGGCTCCACGGGCAAATGTGAGTACTTGCTTAATTTTGCACTAGTGTGTATATAGAACACCTAAAATAACCCATGAGCCCATCAGAACAAGACAACATTGCAGGGCTCTATACTTGAGAATACGAGGACTTAATTTTGCACAAGAGTGTATATATTAGTTTCCCTAAAATACCTCGAGTATGAGTCCATCAGAACAACAACAAGAGTACATTACAAGGCTCTATATGTAAGAGTATGAGTACTTAATTTTGCACAAGAGTTTGCAGGGTGTATCATATTTACTAGATTCCAAAACACCCTGAGTATGAGTCTGGGTACAAAACTCCATCAGGTCGAGTACACAATAACAGACAACCATGCAACGATTCGAGTACAAACGTACAGACTCACAAGTCTGGTAGGTATACCATATAAAATTTTCTAAAAGTAATATCAATTTACCATGATAAACATAGTTGGGTCTCTGCTTATAAACAAGGGCACCAAGTTAGTGTCTGAAAGGTGAGCCTCTCACTTATATGGAATTGTATTTAGTCCTCAAAGTCCATAAATTTAGTGCTACCAAAAAAAAAAAAATACTAATTACAGAAGTCAAAGTTCAATTTACACCCTGTTGTTTACATTTGAGATTGCCGGTAAAGGGTCATAGATGAAAATAAACATGACATGTCAGTTCTATATTGTACTCTGTAGGTTAAAAAAATGGCTGTAAACCTGGATATGAAACGAACAAGAGTAACACTTACAGTCCAGAGTGTATTACCGTTGGTGAATAGCCCCACCAATGAAGGGCACCCAGAAGAGAGAGGTTGAGAAATGAGCCCATAATACTAGTAGCCAGAATACATGACTGTATATTAAAGAAAAGAGGAGAGAGATGCAGGGTTGTGATGACGGAATTATACACATATTACAGAGAGTTACAAAAACACCAGGGTCGCTTAATTGTCTAGCTAATACTGACCATACATCAAAAGGTTAAAATCAAGCCAATTCTGTTTCAAAATACTCCACAACATAAACCTAACCCCTGGGATAACAGAATTAGCTTGTAGAGGTACAGTAGGGCTTTCATTTTAGTTTCTGTTTACAGATCAACGTAAAAATAAAAAGAAAAGACACCATGAAGCCTTGAAATTCAGGCTATTTTCTGGATTTTGCAGTTTGCTCATAGACGTTAAGAACACAAACATCATGAATCAGTTCAGAAATGTCAGTAAAAAAATTGGCATGACTTCCATACCTACAGTTAACATAGGCCCTGTATTACCTGTTATTATAAACCGTAAATTTATTGGACTGCTTCCATGACTGATGTGTACATTCCAGTTAAAATTTTTCAAATTCTAGGCCTGCAATCTGTGGTGGTGTACAGAAAATCCCTCCTCCTGCTCAAATCCTGCAGGAACTAAGCCACTGTATTGACTTTGCTTATTCTATTATACATTTCTGGAAATGCGGTTTTTATTCTACAATTCTGCAATTTGGGTCTTATAAAAATATAGATCTTAACATCAAGGGTAATTACCTACAACAAGAAAGAAGTGCCAACCTAAGCAATTTAAACGTGCACTGTGGAATATTTCTTTGAACTCAAATATATTACACAATGTTACCTCAGTAAATATATATCAATATATAAATTACAGATCGGCTATTGATTGTGATAAGAAGATCAGTGGACACTTACTGCAAATTTGCGGCTTCCATATCTCCTCTCCAAGATTCTGAAGTTGAAGATGAGTAACAGGACAAGGATTAAAACATGGAGATCGTGAATCACTAAGTGACTCGTCACAATCCTCCAGAGCTGTTAAACAGAATGGGGAAAACAAAAAACGTAACGTGAGAGTAGTATTTGTCGTTTCAATGAAAACAAAACAAAGAAAACAAATTTCGGTTATTCTATCAATGTGGAATAAGGAATGTTAATTGTTGGTGTCTTTATTAAACATATGACCATCTAGACTTTACCACTAACTTGCAAACAGCTATACTAACGTTGAAGTATGTTGTAATTTCTTCACTACCGCAGTGTACGGTGTACGAGCTATCATTAGCGTTGGTTTTGTGGGATGAACATTGTCATATCGTGTCAATATTTGCCTCTTTATGTATGATTATCGCCTCTATTAAAGTCTCAATACGTGTTTGCTGATGAATTTCGGAGAAAAAAAACTGCCATTTAGATTCAATGTTTCTTATTCTAAATGCACTCTGACCAGGTGGGTTTAATGGAGAAAAGCTGTCGCAATCGAACGAAAGAAATTTATTTTCTGTTGCCCTTATGGTGCGAACGATTTACCATAAAATCACTGCGACCCCCCATATCAGCATGTTCATTACACAGATGTAACCTACAGTATATACAGTATACTCATATCATCCACTTTTTTAGCCGAATTTCACAGAGGAAACGACTGAAAACACCTTGCAATGGAAGGAAATAACACAATTTCGCAAGCTACATCAGTAAGCCCAAAGGAAAGATACTATTCAAGAGAGTGGACCTAACACAGGCTAGCACACAGGCCTAAGGGTCGTAAACAAAACAGAGATTTGATGGGCGCATGATCTGTTGGGCGGGAATTGCAAATTTTGATTGAACTGTGTAGAATCTACAGACTTCTGGCGAATTTTATTCAGCTCAAAATGTTTAACGACAGATAACTTACTAAAAATAATGATTTTAAATATGAAAATTGCATAGAACGGTGTTATTTTCACTGAGCTTTTAGGGCAGTATATAAGATGGAAAGGTCGAAGTTAAAATTTGACTTTGAGTAATTTTTCACCTGTTATTGTTCTATTTCACCCCATGTCAGAAACGTAGTGACTATCAGTAGATAAAATACCACAGGAGATGGCTTTTGAGACCATAATAACTTTATAGCAATCAGTCCAACTCCCCAGCAACCCATTTTGTCATTTCACATATAAGTCACATGACCAGTCACATGTTTAAATTATCATTATATCTTAGCCATTTGAAGAGCTATTTTGATGCAGTTTTCTTGGTTTTTGACTATATTAGATCATATTATTGCTGCTAAATGGTTTCTATGTCACTTTATCAAGAGGAAATGGGTTTTAGGAAAGATAATAGTAACAACAGCACGAATAAAGGGTCAATTCTATATGCCAGGCTTGGGACACCTCATCACCTATGTATAGATTGGAGGTCTGTTTCAATACTTTATGTGATTGGTCATGTGTGCTCTATTGAGCTTGTTATGTATTTATTATATCTATGTATGTATTGTATCTTTGCAGGGTTTATTCGTTACTAAATACAATTGTTGTAATTGTCTTACCACACATATTCTTGGATTTTATATAAACGGAAACAAAATCTGTCACAAATGAAACACAACGCGTTGAAGAAGAGCTTGTACAGAATTTTACTGCCATTGATACATCTGTTGGTAATTATACTGCACGTGTTGGTTATATGTGAAATTCATTCTTCACGTCACTATTTTCGTGTCAATAAAGCCTACTACTGAATAACGTCATATTCCTGTACAGAACCTGTTTGTACATTGGCTACTGGGCTCGGCGACTTTAAAAATGTCATGTAATACAATTGATCTTTGAATAAAAGTACTTGTTTACAGACATACCTGTGACTGTTGAATAAGATGCTCAATGTTTAGAGTAAATATCTCCTTTAACTCTTTCTTTAAAAACAGCGGAGCAATCGATGATGTCCCACAAATCATCATGAGGGCCTTGCTCACTGTAGTTTTATCTGTTAAAAGGAACAATGCTTAAAATGTCTATCAAATTTTCAAAAACTGTGGTGTTTTCATGGAACAAGAGGGAATTACAGGCTAAAGTTGTAGGTACCTGGATTTCACCTCACATAGATGGGTCAACGTATATTAAAAAAGTAAAAAAGGCGTTGTTTGCCATTTCATTATTAATATTAACCCAATAGGATTCAAAATACAGAAGGCCTAGCTGCTGTCGCTGGTATTCATATAAAATATTATTACAAGAGCATGGTACCCCTCTAGAGGTCTATTACTAGCTAGGCCTAGATCTATCTAAATGGTTATTCAGTTACATCATCAACTTAAAACAGTTAAACACTTTTGGGCATTCTGTAAAATCTTGCTGCTCACAATTGGTATGGTGACTGACACTAACCAAGCAAAGCAGGCTACGAGTACGACATACAAGTACAACAACTTTTAACGTTTGGTCCAAACTAAATGGCTTTAATCTTAAGAACTAGCTCATCATACTTACAGAAACCGTTACCACCGCCTCCAAACATTGTGATAATTTTGGTAGGGTAGGCTAGTACTAGGATCAGTAGGTTACAAAAAAATTAAATCACATTCCACTTCTGGATAGCCTTGTGTTAGTTTGTACAGTAAGTAGGTTAGAGTGATCGATAACAGGTGTCGTCATCAGGTGTACCGTTTTCAAAGCAAGAACTGGGGAAAAGATGTTCATTTGGTACTTTTTAACTCTTTTTGGCTCTAGAAATACAAATTATCACTGATCCTCCGAAGAGTTAATAATTGTTAAAAGAACACATCTGCTGTCTCCATAATTCCAAATCTCTATGCCCGTAAGTCGTAGGATCGTGTAAAAAAACCAGTTGTACCGAAAGCATAACACAACACAGTTCATCAGATCAGAATATCGCTGATTTCATGACGAAGTGTAACCGACAAGTAATTGTACACCCATTTCAATCGCGATATATTGCATGCTGTTTGTTATAATCCTCCACCCAATGACGTCACCATTCTATGTGTTTCCGCGTTACAAACACAGAACTGACAAGCATCTTATATCTATGGGTGTACTAGTATAAGAATCACGTACGTACGTTTGAGCTGCCGTGAAATATAACGAATATATCATATCAGCATCAAAGAGCACTTGGTAGTCCACAAAGAGGAAACTCAACTTGTACTTTTCTTTCAAAGGTAGGCCATGTCTCAAATTAAAACTAATAAAATCAGTACCACTTGCGCATATCTAGCCTTAGAACAGTAAGCATTGAAATAATTTATCACCTGTTTGCTATGACTAGCCAGGCTAACTTAACTTATGTTTTACTGTATAAATCTTATGTTGGCCTAACGTTACGGCAACTTAGTGCTTATGTTAACCTACCTTATGCCCTAGGCCTAAGTAACCTAAGCAATTAATATAAATTGTATGTCGCTTATAGTCGAGAGAGATACAGTTTAGTAATGTACTCTCCCAGCAGCCGGATGAATATAACTTTTACAGTCACACCAGTACTCGACATTTATTTTTGGGCAAACTAGGACTTTAGGAGCCCATTGGGCTTTTTGACCTGGGATTGTGTTATCCCAATAACATTTTGAGAAAAGATGGAAAAGATTTGTAAACATTGTTGCATCTTGGGTACCAATGTAGATACAAAATACACAATCGGAGTTTGCTTCCAGATGGCCTTACTATTAGTAATAGTACCCATCATAACATGACTGTGCACACATCATATTCATAACATTAATGCCTCCTCCTCACATTTGCATCGCAAAGCATTTCTCACATTTCATGTGATTATAATGCATACAATTTGTTGCATTATTTTGCAGTAGGATTCTTAATTTTAAAAGTGGATGACACAAATTGATATGCATGAACCTGTGTGTTGCAATTTATTTGGAAAAATGCTAGCCAATATCCCTCCCCTTCTGTTGTACGATTAATTACTCTGTTGGACCACCTGCTTACAACCCTTAGGCTGTAAGTCTTATAAACATGTAATCAACAACTGTGAACTTATTCGCAGAGATATTAAAAATGACTTCTTGTGAGAATTAAAACTGATTACATATATATAGTAAAGACACTAGCATACATCCTAACTAAGAATTTAAGCTACCCATTGTATTTACCAAAACCAAAGCGAAAACATTTTCTTCAATTTTCTCAGTTACTTAAACATTTTTGTATCCTATTGTTAGCTGGCTTTACTGACAACTAAGCCTCTGAGAGCCAAAATGGCAAGTGCTTTGTGTTTGAAATGTTCGTAACCAAACTGGCAACAAATTGTGATATGCAAACTTGATGATCAAAATACAAATATTTTATCATTCATTGATGGTTATGAAATCAAAACTACATTCATAATGTTCTTTACAGGTCTTTAAAAGGTATGCAATTTTTTAAGTGATTCAGTAGGGGTTTTCCATATTGTTACTTTATTATCACAGAGCCCTTTAAACACTGCATGTTAGTGAAAGTTTTTATCAGACGTTCTTCAACGTCACAAGTTAATATGTATGTTGTTGGTGACTGTGGTGTCTTGTTCAAAGTTCAGTACAATTTTTACTAATTTTGATTGTGATCATGTTATTCACCTCACAGCCATACAAGGATGGTATCCCATGTTGAACTTGAAATCCACATCGTGGAATAATTTATCCAGTCTTGCATCATAAAATGCTATTCAAATGATCAAGTTGCTATACAAACTTGGTTGTTTAGTTTTCTACATATATACTATAGTATTCAATGAAACACAATTTCAGAGCCTTTGAAAAGACTATGGGCACAAAATTTCTTCTATGCATGCTCTGTGTCTAACGTTAGATAGTGCTAGATAATGGTTGTGCTCGATAAAAACTTTCTAGAAGTTCTTCAAATGAATACCTGTTATTCACCCTACAATATTGTCAAAGATTGGAAAAAACAGATCTCTCACTGAAACACATGCTTGGGCACTTCATTAATGCCAAAATTGCTTACCCTTCACTCTGGCTTTATAACTGCTGGAGCAGTAGCTTATTCAAATATTGGTACATAGGCATAGAAAAGGACCATGGAATGATATACATGTATGTAATGTTAGGCCTAAGAATAAAGTCCTAAAGAGGCTAGGGCAAGAGACATGATCTTTGGGGTTTAAAACTTGAATCCCTTATTGAGGGGCATCAGTACCGTCCCAAAATTTTCCACACTGAAAGCACATATTTGCCTGGATATTCTCATCACAAAGTTATACTAAGACAATGACCTCGCATAGATCTGTATAAGATGAGGCAGGCCTAGGGTGTGTGTTGATGTTGGCAAAGAATGTATGTACTCTTCTTTAAATAATATTTTGTTTGGTGCCAATGATAACATACATGTATCGTTAGATGACCAGACATGTTACATTATAAACACAATCCACTGATCTTGAGTCTAGACATCATTTCCTCTTTTTTTCCTCCAGCGTAAGAGTAATCAGCGAGTTGCTGCTTGGTTGTGCAACCAATGAATTACTTATTGTCATAGCAACTCCAGGAAACCACAAAGCATGAAGATGGATGATGAATTACAAGGCTTCAAACCCGAATCGCTATCTCTGTATGTGATCATAGAGCCAGTGCTCAACGAGGTACTAAATAATTTAAACTCATATTATGTATTTCACACCCAGTGTCAGTATGTCATCATAGAGCCAGTGCTCAACGAGGTACTAAATAGTTTAAACTCATATGATGTATTTCACACCCAGTGTCTTTATATCATCATAGAGTCAGTGCTCAACGATGTACCAAATAGTTTTAACTCATGTTATGTATTTGACTCCCCGTGTCTGTATGTCATCATAGAGCCATTGCTCAACGAGGTACTAAATAGTTAATGAGGTACTAAATAGTTTGAACTCATTACGTATTTCACACCCAGGGTCAATATGTCATCATAGAGCCAGTGCTCAATGAGGTACTAAATTGTTTAAACTCATGTTATGTATTTGACATCAAGTGTCAATATGTCATCATAGAGCCAGTGCTCAATGAGGTACTAAATAGTTTAAACTAGGGTTGTCCGGGATCCCGGTAGTCAAGTGAATCCCGGTATCCCGATCCCAGTATTGACTAATCCCGATCACAAAGCAATGTGTAAATACTACCGGTAGTGGGAAAACAACTGGTTATTACATTCGGTATCATTCCCGGGAATCCCGGACATAATAAAAATATCTACGTGTTACTATTTGAAATAAAGAAAACAAAACACAATTTTTTCTGGTTTCTGTGTTCTTAGTTTGAATAATATCTGACCAATTTACGTACTGACCTAGACCTATATATTAACGAATCAACTTTTCACGTAGTAATTTGCACCTAGGCTACACCAAATATCGAACGTTACTTGCGCTCAGCATGTTACGGGACCTCAAAGTTATTCTGCAATTTTCGTTATTTATTCTTCCTTCAAACGATGATTGTCAAGGTTCCCATGTACAAAATCTTACTCTTATGCATTTCACCTCATGTTGTTATAATAATTATAACGATTTAATAAATTTTGAGCCAAAACCGCAGGGAGTATATCCAGTTTAAATCCATCTTCGCACGGGACTGTATATTATTATAGCCTAGGGTACGGTACAGGTACACACAGCAAGCAGTTCAGTACCTGAGATTTGATGATGTAATGAAATGGATTCGTTTATTAATGTGGGGGGTTCCACGATGTCATTTATATTTATCTTTTGCTACTTTTTTAATTTTTAAGATCTTTTGTACGAAAGATTGATATTGTACGTATTTAAAGTATATTTTCTGGAGTAAACAAAAGCCGATTAACGATATAAATAAATCTGTACTATTCTTATGTATGTAGTTTATAATCCCGTATTTACGTAGCCCCTATGTAACATTCTTATTGTCTGAAGTTCCAAACACGTGGTGACTTGTTGATAGTTAAAAACTTTTCATTGTGAACTTTTGAACTTGAAGGGGTTGCCCTATTCCAATATCATGGATTAGTGGGGAACTCCCAATTTATGTTTGTGTACGGATTACAAGTTTAATCCACGTGCGAACGTGTTAATCTAATATCGTACGTCGAGTATGAATGAAGGATGGTGTGGGTTGCTTTTTTCCAAGGTTTGTGCTTTTCTTTTTGGAAGTGTATGTTAAAAAACAAAGGCCCTAATATAGTGTGTTATTTTTTTATTTTTTTTTTTTTGAATGTGTGTGTAAGAATATGTACATAGCCTAGGCTATGCATATTGAATGTATGACATTGACAGTCTCGTAACTAAGTGCTTTGAACCGTAGATGAAAGTTGAAGAAAATACCGGTTGTAGTTACGATACCGGGATTCATGTTGCAACATTACCGGTTGTGTGAAATCCGACTACCGCACAACGCTAGTTTAAACTCATGTTATGTATTTGACATCCAGTGTCAATATGTCATCATAGAGCCAGTGCTCAATGAGGTACTAAATAGTTTGAACACATATTACGTATTTCACACCCAGTGTCAATATGTCATCATAGAGCCATTGCTCTGAAACGAGGTACTAAATAGTTTAAATGCATGTTACGTATTTAACACCCATTGTCAGTATGTCATTGTAGAGCCATTGCTCAACGAAGTACTAAATAGTTTAAACTCATGTTATGTATTTGACATCCAGTGTCAGTATGTCATCATAGAGCCAGTGCTCAATGAGGTAGTAAATAGTTTAAACTCATATTACGTATTTCACACCCAGTGTCTGTATGTCATCATAGAGCCAGTGCTCAACGAGGTACTAAATAGTTTAAACTCATATTACGTATTTCACACCCAATGTCAGTATGTCATCATAGAGCCATTGCTCAACGAGGTACTAAATAGTTTAATCTCATCTTACGTATTTCACACCCATTGTCAGTATGTCATCGTAGAGCCTGCAGTGCTCAACGAGGTACTAAATAGTTTAAACTCATGTTATGTATTTGACTCTGTGTGTCAGTATGTCATCATAGAGCCATTGCTCAACGAGGTACTAAATAGTTGAAACACATGTTATGTATTGGACTCCACATGTCAGTATGTCATCGTAGTGCCAGTGCTCAACGAGGTACTAAATAGTTTAAACTAATTTTACGTATTTGCCCCTCCCCCCTCCCAACCCTGTCTGTGTTGTACACACAATAGAGACGCATGGTTTTACGAGATACTCTCTATTGTGTGATATCGATTCAGCCTTGCTGCAGGGGAGGTTGCAGCTGCTGCAGCTTTTAATGTTGACAAGAGGTGACTTAGTTGTGTAATTCCAGTCTCTCCAGATCGATTTTAGAAACAGAGGAGATGCTCTGATACTACAAGCTATGTTTCAGAAAGTTGAATGAAACAACCCTAAACTTTCCAAAGACGAGCAACAATAATCAGCAAAAGAATTAAAAAACTCTATAATGAATATGAATATATATTATATGTTTAATTGTACTGTCAAAACTCTGCTCTTCCACTATAGTTTCCATTATTACATTTTTCTGTTTTGTTTTGTGTTGTTCAGATTAGCAGTGGACCAGATGCTCAAACACTACGAGCTGCCCTCAAGAAAGCAGAACGACATAATCCCGGACTTACCAAAGACATTGTGATGGGAATACTTAAAGCCAAAGGGGTCAAAGTTGACTTGACCAAAGTCCTCCTTAAATTATGTGCCTGTGAAAGTGAAGGTATGAGATTGAAGCTTCTCACAATATGAGGTTTATATCTTCTGTAATGTTTACTATGCAACCAGTTTGTATTAACACAGGGAATAGTTTAGTGCTCAAATTTTGTGTAGCAGTTTTTGAAGGCTATGAATCTGATCTCTTATAATATACTGAGGTTCTTGTACAAAAAGCACTGTACTGTACTGTACAAAACTGTACAGTACTGCACTGTACAAAAGCACTGTATACATCGTTCACTTAGCCCATTTTGCAAAGCATGTCGCTATGGGAAACAGGATATATTATTCCACGTTCCACTTCATTATAGAAGTAAGCAAAAAGTAGGTTTGTTTTGTAATGAAGATTTTAGGTTTGGATAAGTTAATATTTTAATCTTTTAATATTTAATTTTTCCTAACATATTCCCCCCCCCCCCCTTCATTTTGGCGGTTGGACTATCGCAACCAATGCAATGTGACAAAAGCTTATCAAAATGAAATTTGCAGCAAAGGTATGGGATCAAAGATAGCTATTATATTGGAAACATCAAAAAATAATCTTTGTTATTACTTTTTTCTTTCCCCAGAATACACCATCACAAGACGTGAACCGCAGTTTGTCAGACTACAGGACCAATCCCAAGCTTTAAAAATGATACTTGCGACCCTGCCCGATGTGGCCGTAGACAGACCAAAGTTTCTGCAGACAATAAAGTATGCCTATTACTTAACCCTCACATTAGTTCCCTGTGGCAAATAGAATAATTTGATACTCCATTTTGGAAAATGTAATGAAGTTTGCAAGTTGGCAGCATTCATTTCTAATTCGTTATCTTCAAGAGTGTATTTTCTGGTGATCGCTGTTGTTTAGCAAATTTAATGGAGTGTCATGAATTCTTGTTTTGGGTTTATTTTTCTATTTTTTGGGGGAGAGGGGGGCAACATTGTTGTCCAACAGTATAACACTTAATAATGAATAGAGTTTTGAGACACTTATCTAAATACCAGCATTTGCTTGGACATAATAATGCTAAAAAAACTGGCACTTTGTTGTTTGCAGATTTTTCCCAGCAAAGTGTATTAATTCTACAGCTATAAAACCTCACAAAGATCACACATTCATTCAATTACATCATGGAATAATTTAGTGTGCAACTTTTTGCATATCACTTTTGAAAGCTCAGAATTGTTTTTTGTCTCTCATAAAATACTAATTGGTTCTTGTGTACAATAAAACAGCTTTACATCCTTCACACTTGCATAGCAACTGGAATCATTTTTGCATAGCATTTGCGGTGCGATACCGGATAAAATTTTATTCCCTGTACGGATATCAAATTTGTAGTGAGTCCATACTCATACTTCTATTTCTACCATAGTTACCAGTGCTTGTACTCTCCCTCATGAATATATACTCATGTATTCATACTTTGGTCGTTTGGCAAATCTAGTATAGCTACAAGTGTAAGATTGAGTACTCCTGTAATACTCATGTTTTGAGCCCTGTATTCATACTCATGCTCGTATCAAGGGGATTTTTAGGGGAACTCATACTCACGCTGGTGTGCCTGTACTGCAAATTCTGTTAGTCGTTTAACATATCAATGGTACGAAACGTCCAATGTCGTGTCTTAAACACTCGGCACCGACCGTGAAGAAATATTTCAGAATGATTGTCGATATTTTATTATGCTGGTCTTGGAAGGCTAGCCTCTGACACTGATTACTGCTCGTTAGAGTTTCCGTACACTGGTATCTTTTTTCTTTCACAGAGAAATAGCCAGTGGTATTAAGGAAATGCTTGAAGCTGTCCAAGTTCTATTCAGACAACATGAGGCCTTTGCAAACCCAGACAAGAGAAAGGTAAAAATCATTTAAAAAATCAACCAAATGAGAAAGAAAAATGAATATAAAACAGTTGTCCATGTCGTACCTTTTAATACGCTGACACTTTCTTAATGAAAAATTGTCTGATTTTTAAACATTTATGATGTTTGCTTAAATAGTTAGTTTTATCTCCATAATCGGCATTGTTTCTATCTTTCTAAGGTTTTAAAATATTATCTTATCTACCCGTTGGGTTCCCATAAAAATTTGGTAGTTACGTTACATGAGACGATGTGTTTTTCTTTTATTTCAGGCACTGGATGGGCATAAGAGGGACTTTATCAGGTCGTCAAAGGGTTTCAGTGACACCTTGAAAATGTACTTTAGGGACGGTAATATACAGGTAGTCTATGCAAGCGCGATTCACCTGGTCACTGAAACCAACACCCTGCTGAAACTCTTGAGAAATCTGTAAACTTTCAAACTTAAAAAAAAAAGACTTTTGTAGAAGCAATCAGCCCACAAAGGATGGTTCGATCATGGATCATGGTGATTATTGTATGGGAAGTTGATGCAGCGGTGTTACAGTGGTGTTACAGTGGTGTTACAGGGGTGTAGAAGATATACCTCACATCTGATTGGTGGTCTGGCTGCTGGTACACACCTGTATTTGATTTGGTAATTTTCCTGGGATACAACACCACAAGCTAAAAGGAATCGTCGGTCAGTGGTGTTTTAGTGGTGTAGAAGATATGTACTTGAAGTCATCTGGAATTTTACATTTGATTATCGTATCTATCATGGGATGATACAACGCCACAAGGAAAAGGAACAAATGCTTCAGTGGTGTTTTAGTGGTGTAGAAGATATGTACCTGAAGTCACTTGGAATTACTACATTTGATTATCTTAGCTATCATGGGGTACTACAATGCCCCAACCAAGAGGAACTATTTGTTTTTTGGGTGGTGTCATAGTGGTGCAGAAGATAAATCTGCAGCCACCGGAATTTATTTCATTTGATTATAATCTGCGGTGAGATTCAGCGCAATCACCAAAAGGAACTTTTTAATTTTGGTGGTGCTATAGTGGTGTGGATTTTTAAACCTGCAATCACCTGGAAAATGATATTTGATTATAATTTGCCATGAGATTCAGTGCAATCACCGAAACGAACTGTCGATATGGTGGTGTTGTGGTGGTGTTGAAGCTACATTTGATGATAATCTGCCACGAGATACTGTCAATATGGCGGTGTCGTGGTGGTGTTGAAACTACATTTGATGATAATCTGCCATGAGATACACAATACATTCACCAAAGGGAAACAGTTTATTCAGTAGTGGTATAGAAGATATTGAAGGTATTAAAGATGATAATAAAGATGATATTTGAAGAGGAGATAACTTGCTGACACCTGGGATAATTAACTTTGATGAATGTGGAATAGTCTTTTTTGTTTCAAACTTCTTTCAATGGTTACACCAAAAAAATAATCACCAGCACCACAAATCGCAATTCATTTTATCGGTGTTATATTGGTGTAGAAGATAAAACCTGCTGATATTTTTTCAGATTGGTATTTTACATCATAACTTATCAGGGGATAAAATACTAGCAGCTAAAAGGTTTTTAAACAACACTTAATAAAAAAGAAAAAGTAAGTAAGAAAGAAAAAACAAATACTTGAAATTCCTTGTAGTACTTTGTATTAATAGATGTTTATTGGTAATCAAGGTAACCCTCAGAGGGGGGAAAGGGGGGGAGGGCAGGGGGGGAAAGAATTTAAAAAAGGGTCAATCGTGACTTGCTGCCATAAAGCTGACCTGTGAATACATCCTTTGACAAAAGTTTGGTTTGTTCTTTATCGTAAGAGTTAAAGGGTCTCTCCTTGTAGGTGTCCCTCGTCGTTATATTGTAGAAACATCGGGAGAGATATTGAGGTTTATCTCAGTACTGATGTGATCTTATAGGAATTGTTACAGCATCGCTGCCAATGTAACAAACTTGTTTCTTCCTTCATACAAATGTATCATCACATTTCTTATCATATTTTCCCACCTTTTTTTTTGTTGTTTCTTTTCTTTGGTTGTATTCCAGTGAATTCCAAGTAATTTCACCCAACATGGTCTTTTTTGTTTATGTTTTTCCGCTATGAACAATTTTCTTTCGTTATGTTTAGTTTCTTACATAATCCAAGTTAGTATCTTTATAATATATTTCAGTTGGTTTAGGTCATTTCAAGGAGAAAACTTACAGACTTGGTTTTGGGACCTATTTATCTTTTACTTACAGTGCATCACTAGATATCTGTAAACCATAATTACATACGTACCGTACTAAGATGTAGACTATCACAGTATGTAATTGACCTTTGTGCCTTCATTCAAGAAAATTTGACGGTCTCAAAATTTATTGGTGGATAGCTACGAAGCTGCTCAGCTAATATCTGACCACTAATTGGGTTTAGAAGGGGTGTGGGGGAACAAAAAAAGAGGGCAAACATAGGGACCCATTTTTTAAAAATTTTTATGCCACAGTATTTTACATTGTACTTGCACAGCAACATTCTTAGAACTGTACAAATGTTGTGTCTATGTTTTGTGTTGTATAGAAAAAGAGAAGTTTATAATGTTAGTACAAAACAAAAGGTGAGTTTCATTGAGTTGAAGGTGATCCAACTTTTTATAGGATGATGAGTTTAGGCACATAATTAAATTTGCAGATGGAGCTTCTGTCAGTGCAGGTTGCATTCCAATACCACATTTCAACATGAGAAGGCTCGAAAGTAAAGAGTGGCTGAACATCATAGTCAAGCACATAGATTGTTGCATCGGCTCTCCATAAATAACAAGAATATTGATGGAAAGAGCAGATGTAAAATGTTTCTCCAATGCTTTGCAGAGACAAATGGCGTTGAATTTCGGTCTGTGGTTTGTCAGAATTTGAAATTGCACGGTTTTGGATTGGTAATGAAAGTCTGGACTCACCCAGCTGCAAATTGGCCTTAAAAGAGGATACCAGACATTTAAAATGTGAATAACACAAAATCTGAAAACATCCGTACTCATTGGTTCATCCAAATTTTCAGTATTCACTTTCCCCGTCTAAGTTTATCATTTAAAGGATCAAGATGTATATATACTTACATTGCTAGGTCATTTAGTTTGGAAGCATATACCTTTCTGCTGCAAGTTTCATTTTTTCAACCCTCCACCCCCCACCCAAAAAAAAAAAAAAAATGAAAGCATGAATAAAGAAATGCATAATTAGCAAATCAATTCAGTTTTAACTAAGATGTCTAAATTTTTTTTTCAAAATTTGAAAATGGGTTTGGAACTTTCTTTGTTCAAAACAATGGGAAATAATCTCAATAGTATCAATGAAATGGATTAAGACTTGTGATTGGATGAAATGAGGTTTCAGTTATTCATGGAATGATTTGATGAATAACCTGCATTGCATTTTTAGAATTTAACCTGTGAAAGTGAATCTGGTGTTCGATAAGTGATTGGTTTATTGATTCCTAATCGTCCATGTATTTATAGAATCGATTGGTGGTGATATCAGATTGAAACAAGGTTACCAATCACAATGGTATCATTAGAATAGATCGAGGGTAAAACAGTAAATTCCCAATAATTGATCGATTGGTTTATTGATTATTAGTATTCCAATCTTTCATGTATTTTTAGATTTGATTGGTAGTGATATGGGTTTGAAACAAGGTTACCAATCTCAATGGTATCAGTAGTATTAATTGATCAAGGGTAAAACAGTTAAGTCCCAATAATTGATCAATTGGTTTATTGATTATTAGCTTTCCAATCTTTCATGTATTTATAGATTTGATTGTTAGTGATATCAGTTTGAAATACGGTTACCAATCTCAATGGTATCAGTAGCATAGATCAAGGGTAAAACAGTTAAGTCCCAATAATTGATCGATTGGTTTATTGATTATTAGCTTTCCAATCTTTCATGTATATCTAGATCTGATTGTTGGTGAAATCAGATAGAAAACAAAGTGAACAATATCAATTGTATCAAATAGATTGATTAAGAGTGATATCAATTGTTTTATTGATTGGTTACCAAATCTTCCCTTGTATTTATTGATTGTCGGTGATATTAGATTGAATATATGATCGATATATTAACTTCTCAATATTGGTTCAAATTTTGGTGTGAACACAGATTAAGCTAAAATTCACTAATTCATTCATGATTTATTCATAGTTGTATATATGTTAATTATTGAACAAATAACTGACAAGAAAGTCATTAATTTTTTTTAGATCAAAGCAAAATTTGTGAAAAATAGAGATATGAAACCAAATTGTTTTCATCCGTTTGACTCCTTTTTTAAATGGATTGTACTGATGTTTGGTTATTGTAGGAGTTGGGAGTAGTTATTGATTGTACTCAAGACACTGAGATCTAACGAGGGGGAACCCACGAGGGTCATCCAATAGGGGTATCCAAGAGGGGTATTCATTTTTTATAAATACTACATGGCTCGCCCTTAATGATGTGGAGTACACAACCCAACATAGAAGACAGCTTTTACGTTATAAAATCATTTTTAAAGAAGCATTTTCAGATTCAAAAACATGAATGGAAAAAGAGGAAAAGGAAGCTTACTTGAAATTGTCTCATACTCAATTTGTATTTGTAATAGTGAAAACAAGTTTTCCATTCTTTTTTCCATTTTTTGAAATTACTTGTTGTGAAAAAATGACTTGATACCAGACGAAGCATAAACTTGAGAAATATCTACAAACGAGGAAAAAAAATGAAAAAAAAGATTTTTTTTTAAAACTGTACAATTGAGGAGAGAAATAATATTCTACACAAAATGAAGGAGAAAAAATAGGGAACAAGGAATATTTACAGAATAGCATCTATCCCACAATCCAAATTTGTTGGTTTTTTGTTTGTTTTCCAATGATATACAAAGACGATATTAACAAAATGTGACACAATAAGTTTAAGATGTTCAGAGATAGCTTCTATACAAAAACTAAATCAATTATAGAAAAAAAATTAAGGTAGCTAAATAATACTAGGTAGGGATTAATAAATGCATTGCGAATAGTACACAAGATAAGATAACATTATATATATCTTGCTGATTCTAATAAATATTAATGCCAACTTACAATTTATATTTTTGTCTGTATTCCAAATTCAAACTTAAAATTTATCAGTGAAAAAAAACCCCTAAATGAACCATATTTAGTAAGCATGACAGAAATGGGATGTTAAAAAAAGAGAGTAATATTACTATGTGTGAGACTGGAGAAGTTTACTAACATGAGAAACTCTCCTTAAATTACCCCACTTGATTACCTTTCAGGTCTTAGGGGTGGGGGAGGGGTGAGGGGGATAGAGATATTCCTAGTCAAATCTAAATTTAGATGATTGCATCATATTTTCCCCCAAGAAGTGGAATTGGCAAGTTCAATACATCCTACACTGGAAAGTAGGATTTCTTTTTTTTTCAATCAAAGCTGTTGAAAATTTCACGCACTAGGAAATTTAAATAGAAGTAGTTTAATGCAAAAAAATTGCACAAGTCAATTACCCAACACTGGACCGACAACTTTAAATGTAGGACAGCAGTTATTAAATGAGAAATGGTTACTATTCTCAAGTGGGTTAGAATCCCGAAACTGAGGGGAGAGGGTTCGAGCAACTGCAAAAATTTCATGAATTTTGGAGAAAAAAAACGGGAGCCATACCTTTAGAGGTTGAGAATGAATTTGCAATGCAGTATATAAGGACACTGTTTGACAGTGCTTTAAAGTTAAAATCAGATCACAATAATAATAATAATAATCATTTATGAGACAGAACAGAACGACGGTCCAATTGGTTATTACTTGGACAAATAGTTGACGTGGGCAGTTATCATAGTTTTGAAAAAGATCACGAAAGCAGAAACAGTTCGAGAGGATTTACTGACGACGAATGAGGAAAGAAAAAAAAACATGGTAATTCACTCCAGTAGGACACGGCAAAACTAGAATTGACACATAGTTATAATACTTCTATATATGCAGCATTTGTTAGTGTAATAGTTAGGCTTCCATGGCAACATGACACCACCTCAACAGCATCAGATATGACATTTCAAACGATATGTCAACTTTTACAAAATCCTAGATGTCTTCAAACTGATGTTCAAATTGGTACCAAAGAGACACACTTAACCCTGATGATAACCTGTCCCCCCCCCACTGTCCCCCTCCATCTGCACACCCAATCATGCAAAATCTTTAATGCATGAAACATATCCAACTTTATGTTTTACAACAAATTTTAAAACAGATCTAGGGAATGTTTTACAGGGGTGTATTATATCCATATTATGTCCTTTTTTTTTTTTTACTTCCTTACAAATTTTGAAAATTATTTCCATCGTTAAAACAATGACTATCAATTTGCAATTGGATTGGGGGGAGGGGGAGGGGGGGTAATAATGAAACATCCCTCTTCCTGCATGCTGCACCACTACTCACCACCATTCCAATGTTAATTCAGACAGGGACGTTTTCATATGTCGGTCTAGACATGACTCCCAAAAACTAAAATATAAAGTCACATCAGCCATTGTTGAACTAATTAAATCAATGAAGTATATTTCTTTGGAGAAATCATACCATTCC
>KN883172.1:114802-125941 GCA_000934455.1 Apostichopus parvimensis | reverse complement strand
ATACTGCTGGCCGACGCTGAAAAGAGTTATTATGACTTGCTTGCAAAATATTATTTCAAAATCGGAGCCCAAAAAAATTCTTTCAAATAGAAAAAACAAAAAAAAAAACCTAGAGGACAAAATTTAATATTTTAATATGCCTTTTAAAGACCTCACAAAATTTTCAATTCAAACTAAGGAGTTTTATCAATCCATACCATTAAAACAAAAAATTATCCAAAAAAAAAAACTCAAAAAAGAAAGCTTGACAGAGATCTCTCACAGTTGAACATTGCCTTTGGTGCACTTCCCAAAATGACAAAATGCACAAAAATTTATCAAAAGATGAAGATTTATTGTTATTCCACTTCCGCAACCAAACCCAACCCTAATGGACAATACTATTATTGTACTGCATCTATACGACTACCCGGAATGCAAACAATATAGCAAAAATGCATAGCAAAGTCTAAATCTACTCTTTAAAACTTAAACACAGCTTATAGGTCAACTATTTTGAAATATGACAATATTTGCTTTTTTTCGTGAAAGCTAGTATTATTATAATAACAACATTGCATTTGAACATTTCTTATAATTGATGCTTAGTGCCATTTTTGTCTTTTAAATTAAAAGATAATTTAAAACAAAAAACTCTTTGTTGATAGGACAAAAAATTGTCACTTTTTCCCTTCTTTCCTATGATATATTCTACAATAGACGAGATATAATATTATAACAGTTAATACAAGACAGTTACAGGACCACAAACACAGGCTGGTGGAATGTTTCTGAAATGGTTGAAAAATAAACGATATAGAAAAGAATGAAAAACACTTCATTTTCCATAATCTGTTTTCTGAAGAAGAAGAAGAAGAAGAAGTAGAAGAAAAAAAAAAGTTTAGTTATTGCTTTTTTTGTCTTATAAATTCACAATTTCCCTTGTATCATGATAGGCTACAATATAATATTAATAATGACATTAATAATAGCTACTTTAACTTGTTAGCTAACGGTGTGGCAGTAACTAAACAAAGATAAGATACATTTGTCTACATGAGGTAATAAACTGCGATTAAAAGTGACCGTTTCCCCTCACCACCAAGCTTTCGTGCAACTCTGGATTCGCTGACTTTAGTAATGGATGATTAACACGATTGCTACAACGAGTGTTGCCGATTCTTTTCCCAAATTAGTTACTTTTTTGTAGGATCAAATGATTAAAACAGGATTGTGATGTACTACCACCTGCTTCCAATAAAATCGGTGCAATTATGTTCTTCAGCTTAACAATGGGAGAAAACCTGACCTGGACTAATGACTGGTAAATAATTTAGGTCACAGGAGATGTGACAGATACATGACTGAGGTGACATCGCATGACATGTGACGGGTAGGCAACTGAAGTTACAAGAGATGTGACTGGTATGTCATCATATCACAAGAGATGTGACTGGTACGTCATCGATGTCACAAGAGATGTGATTGGTGTGTTACATGTCACATGACAAGTGACGGGTAGGTAACTGAAGTTACAACAGATGTGACTGGTACGTCATCCATGTCAGAGGAGATGTGACTGGTGTGTGACTGAGGTCACATGACATGATGGTCAGGTAACTGAAGTCACAAGAGATGTGACAGATGCATGACTGAGGTCACACGACGTGCTGGTCAGGTAACTGAAGTTACAACAGATGTGACTGGTATGTCATTGATGTCACAGGAGATGTGACTGGTGCGTGACTGACGTCACATGACATGTGATGGTCAGGTAACTGAGGTTACAAGCGATGTGACAGGTACGTCATCAATGTCACCGGAGATGTGACTGGTATGTGACTGAGGTCACATAACGTGATGGTCAGGTAACAAGTTACAAGAGATGTGACAGGTACATATTAAGTCATGACAAATGTGACATATTTAGTGTGCATAAAGTGTTCCATCCACACCATGACCAGTGAAACTAGCTCGGTTATTCCTTCCAGACTTTGACACGATTGACCTTCAATCTTTCCAGGTTGAAGTGCGGCAACTATTATTTCCAATTACTTTGTCAAATTTAAATTTCCCCTTCAATGTTGTGGACAACAAGAGTTTATTTATGGGATTCACAATGCAATTCTTAGGTATGACTAATATTCATACCTTATTCCTTCCTCAAAACAAGCACCCTGTGCAGTGTAATTGTGTCATAACAAACAATATACAGAAATTTTATGAATATTCTTGGAGGTTATTCTTCAACGAAACACTTAGGACTAAGCCGTAGCCCGACGGGTGCCACACAAAATCCTGGAGATGAAAAGGACTTTGTTAAGCTGGCTTTATCAGTTAACGTTTCAGGAAGATTTGATAATTAACCGAGCGATGCTAATTAAGTACCACCGAGCTGATCCACCAATCATATTACTCCTGTCATGTCTTATCATCAACCAATGCTGCAAATTAATCACATGAAAATCTCATCCTTTCAGCATCCTTTCTTCAAACTGTTAAACATCTTCTTTTACATTTTCGTTGCAGAAAACTCTTGGCATCTTTTGATCATCGAAAACCCTCCCAGAATGCTGAGTAGTTTCTACTCTGTCCGAAATACAACAATATCATTCATTTCATTTCACGAGGCATACAATAATATAAACACAACACCAAACTATCCAGTTTTGTATTTACAGTCTCCCGTTCTCATTTATAATCTCTGTCCTCGTCACCCCCACGGCTACTAATTTAAACGGCTTTTCAAAAGAGAGAGAAAGGACGATCTGTACCTGTTAAACAAATTACCAAACTCATTCAGGGAAACTTCAAAATATCTAAATTTAATGAGATTTAATTTCATCTGCTGTAAGGAACGTATCTGAACCAATGACTTTAAATACTCCTCAGTTTAACGGTAATACACCAATGAATGACATCAATCCGCAGAGGATGGCCTCCAGACGGGGCCATCAATGACGATCGTTGCGTTCGAACCATCGACTGTTACTGGACTTCTTGTTCTGATCCACTTTAATATATTATCCCTGGGAAATTTTCTTCTGTTTGAATTCAAATTGATTTTTTTATTATGAAAATATGACTTCTTTGTGTTGTTTTTCTTCTTCTGCGGACTTGCCTGTGGTTTTGAGTGTTTCTCTGATAGCACACTACCTTGGTGATGATGATAATATAGAAATCTACGTTTTATGATAATAAGTTAACTTTTCTTTTTCAATGATACAGCTATGAAAATCTGTACAAATTTACATCCCATAACAATTCACACCCCCCAGGTCAGGGTTTTCTTCGTCCCTGAAACAACGATAGGCTCTTAAACTAGACTCATAAAACATTTTAAATGTAGTACTTGTTGATACAATTATATTTATTCTACATGAATTAATTCAAACTCTTCCATTTCTTCATTTCTGACTAATATCCACTCTATCTCTCTCTCTCGTTATAATCTTTCACGACTTCTGGTGACCATGGCAACTGCAAACTTTTAACAAATTCCAAAGATCAACAGCCAGTTTGTACACTGTTTTCATTTTCTCATTACGCCTTTTACGCCTCAGATTTATACTCCCAATATCCTTCAAACTTCATCCCTTTTGACTTGATTCCCTCCCCCCCCCCAGCAGAGAATCCTTTTAAAGTCATGAAAAGGTGCTATAGCTAACTAACCGTGATCCATAACACACTTCCACTAAGTTTACATAATTTTACCAGCAGATTTCATAGTATCAACTTTCATTTATGGGTTATAACATATGATATATTGATATAACATATGATAATATTGTTTGGAACATCAATCCTGTAATCTGGGTGTTTCTTGGTCCCTTAATGGGGTCCATCCCTCTTGTAAATATTTCTCTTTGTATAAATACCAAATCTGAATGATTTTCAATGCAATCTATTTCAATCTTAAAGAAATAGCCACCCGAGGAAAGAAGAACCTGGTTGTGAAAACCAAGTAACTCGATCCGTTATGAAGCCCGGTCCCTTTTACATCAAGACTGATAACCATTATGATGTCACGTCAAACAGAGTATCACGAATCCCTTGTGAAGGGAAGAAGATACTACACATGGTCGGGTCAAAGGTCGGTGAGCGATCTACAGTGAACTGTTTTCACATGATCACATGATCTCAGCCACAATGGATGACGATATGATCCAAGAAAGGCAGATGAGCAGAATTTGGTTTCCGATCCAGGGGGATAAATTTGATCCGGTATCACATTGCAAAGTTACTATGCAAAAATGGACGGATTGCTACACAGAGTGCAAAGATGTACTCGGCAGTTTCCGTACACAGGTAACCACAGCACTTTGCAAAGGAACTTTCATTGCCTTCCAAGGTACTATACAAAATCCGAGCACTAAATTTATACCCTGCGTTCACGCAATTTGTGAAATGCATTGAAAATCAAGAGTCCTACAAGTAGTAGAACCAGAATTTCTTTAAGGGGTTTCTTTACTTGGGGGTTTCGAGATTGACTGGTCTAAATACAGAGCCAATTTTCAGGACGATTCTACTTTCTGACGGCTGCGGTCGACTAACATATTAACCTATCCATTGCTTTATTCAAGAGATACCCAAATCTCAAACACTGCACGATACGATCGTTCGATTCTTCCGTTCTGGCTTCTCGGTCTTCCATCTCGTCGCACTTCTTCGGATATCTCGTCGCACTTCTTGTGAGGGAGTCACCCGGCAGAGTACTTTTGGCCTGCGAGTTGTCGGCAGCAATCCTAAGCTGCGAGCAGCTTTCGTCATGACTCTTCCAACTGCGATAAAAAAGGGAATTTTTAATCGAGGCACAGAGCAACTTAAAGATCAGAATAATCGCTTTTTTTTTATCTTGCTCCTGTCGATAAGTGTCCGATATGTTAAAGCGCTAGATACAATAGTCATACTGTGAGTGTATGCTTAAACAATAAAGCAAACATAGACACAGTTGCTAGCATTTGACTTAATTTCTTCTTTTTTTAAATGTTTTAAAAATTTTAAATTTTTAAAAAATTTTTAATTTGCTCGCTGCATACAAAAAGTGACGTTTTACTCCTCAGGATCTTCCTTCATATTCCCACACATTTGTTTTTTTTTCTGCTTTAAATATAAATTTACTAACATGTTTTGTTGACAAATTTGAACCCACATAGAACTGATTATGCATACTCTCAGTTATCAACAATCGTTATTTTACAATGATTTTCAATAACAAATATTATCTCCTCAAGACCTGGTTTCAGCTAATGACCTCCAGAGGGCAAAAGGGAATAGAATTTAGACAAAATCTCACTAATGTGGCGTTAAGCTAGACATGTAAACCGTTAGTGCAAGGTTCCACAATTAAAAGCCGATCTGTTGTAATGCGTATTTACTTCACTACATTTCTGGTCACACCTTGCAGTTCACTCTTCTAGTGAAACTTTTGCCAATCATTTGAGAAAAATGCCAAATGTTGCTTTCATGGCACATGCTTTCCAGTGCAAAAAAATTACAGTACCATAGTAAGAGCAACAAGAAATGGTTCGGGTAAACTCTGGTGCAGAAAAATTCATATGGATATTTAATGTTTGCTCCTAACAGACTTTCTGTCTCCTGAAAAAAACTAACAGAGAGAAAAACAGACTGGCTTGTTTACCTTGGACATTCTGGACACAAAGTGATCGAATATTTCATTGAGTTCTTTAAGGGAGTACTGTTCCAGCACAATGAATCCGTTCAACTGAGGATGAGTTTTCCTGGCACAGTCATGGCAAAATACCTCATATTTCCTATCCTTGGAGGTGGTGAATAGAATGTTGAATACCTCCACCTAAAGAATAAAAAATAAAAAAACAGAGAGATATAAAAAAAGAGTCTGGAATGCCTTCAAGGTATGTCCCAGCTGGCCAATACAAGCAACAGGTACAATCTTTGTATTGCTGGAATGTTACAAAACTCGGGAAGGGATCCCTACGAATAAACTTTTTGTCAATCAAGATTAATAAAACTTAAAGTCTCTGTACCATTCAAATTACCAAAGCATGATAAAAGCAAAATATTTCACATAACAAGGAAAGTAAAAATATAACAGCATGGGAAGAAGGAATGTAAATAAACCAAAATTGTTATTCAAACGCAAAACTATATCAATATTCTCAATAACTTATGAACGATGAAATTACATAATTAAACATTACCAATTTATACTCTGTATGAGATTAAGTAATAATCAACAAAACTATGATCAAACTTTTAGAACATTTCATTTTTTTC
Organism: Apostichopus parvimensis; assembly: GCA_000934455.1. Lineage (NCBI taxonomy): Eukaryota > Metazoa > Echinodermata > Holothuroidea > Aspidochirotida > Stichopodidae > Apostichopus > Apostichopus parvimensis. The sequence goes on along the minus strand of KN883172.1, from coordinate 119,704 downwards.
TTTTCAGAAAAAAATATCACGGTAAAGAAATTTCTAGACTGGATTTGAGGATCCTCTCTGAACTCATCACAGCCTCTAAATTAGGCTTGAAGGAAGGATCCCTACTAGAACTTACCTCACACACGTAACAATAGTGCGCTGCCTCGTTCTTGGCCCTGCCGTGCCAATGTACCTCGATATCTTCTGCACGTAGGTAGTTTAGGACGACCTCGCAGTGTTTCAAAGTCCTCAGTAAGGAATATCTGAAAGGAACCCGGGGGAAAAAATATTAAAGTTATGATTCGGATGGGCCCTGGTTTAGTTTGTTTCAGTCAGCCATAGCTGGCTATAACATAATATCAGAAGTTAGAATAGACGACTGGGTCACTTCTACAAACTTTACAAATGATCAATAAACTAATGATAACCCGACAATTTTCTCATTTCTTTTGCCAGAATTGTCTACATACAGTGATTGAAAACGGATCAGGTTCTGGAACTGTTGTTTTCAATATATCATTAGCAGGTACCTATCAAACACTTGGCAGTATGTCCCACATTGATCTTGTCCCACCCCTACCCCTGCTCTAAAGATAACAATAATTTCCCTACTCACAAAAACAACATAATGAAACCTTTGTATAACATGTTTAAATTTTCTATTGTTAACAATAGTCAAAGGGTAGGATGAATTACTATTCTTGCATTATCAAAACTCACACCAGTACTCTGAAACCACCCACCCCCATCCACCCCTCCCCCTCCCCCCACCTTCTTCTCCCAACTCTCATCTGACCTACAAGCCTCCCAACCCATCCCTTTTCCCAACCACAGGAGGTTGGTATACTTACTTCAATAGTTCATAGAGTTTATGATCCCTGATATTGACATTCTTGGCCATATTCCAAGTGAGATGGATCATGGGTACAATGGACTTGTACCCTTGCAGCTTGTTCCACTCGTATCTTTCAAGGGCCAACCTGTACTGATAGTCCGTTAATGGACCCACATTCCAGGCTATATTATTGCACCAACCCTAGAAAAGCAACAATCAAAGAGAAACACACAGTGTAACTAGTAATCAAATCAATCGTCTGGGAGGGCTGATTTCTACGGCCCAAATATAAGCACCAATATCACAACAATTGTAAGGCAACTAAGAGAGAATACATCAATACTTTCCCTCTTGAGAAGGGGACAGAGGGGGAGGGAGGTGTAGAGAGGGGGAGGGAGGGAGTATGAAGGGGAAGGAGTATGTATCCATGTGAAGTGTTGGCAAAAAAATTGTTAGTATGAAACTGAATCGTTGATTTATTCGATAACTAACCACTGATGGTGAAAAAAAGGGAACTGGGAGAACGTATTTAAATCAATCAATTGAATTTCGTATGATGAGTAAAAGTGGTGACCAGTCACATATAGCTGCTCTATGCTGTCCTCTGTGTGATGAGAATAGTATGATCCCTACCATATAGTTATCCCTACTATATAGTGATCCCTACTATACAGTGAGTCCTACTATACAGTGAGCCCTACTATATAGTGAGCGCTTTAATAGTGAGTCCTACTATATAGTGAGCCCTACTGTATGAGCCATACTATATAGTGAGTCCTACTATATAGTGAGTCCTACTATATACTGAGTCCTACTATATAGTGATCCCTACTATACAGTGAGTCCTACTATACAGTGAGCCCTACTGTATAGTGAGCCCCACTTAATAGTAAGTCCTACTATACAGTGAGCCCTACTGTATAGTGAGCCCAACTGCATGAGCCCTTCTATATAGTGAGTCCTACTATATAGTGAGCCCTTCTATATAGTGAGCCCTTCTATACAGTGAGCCGTACTATATAGTGCGGATTCTAATAGAATATATTTTGAGATGTGTCTTTACCACTGCTTGCACCCAATGGACTGTCCCAGCATTCACCCAGACCAGGTCCCCCGGCCTCTGAATGAACCTGTACACCGGAACATTCTCCTCGAACAGATCCTCTAATACCGGCCACCACGAACCCTTCAGGAAGTTTACATTTTCTCTGAAGATGAAGAAACAAGAGTGAACAAGAATCTGTGAGTTAGTTTACCTCTGTCTTGACTTCTACTGGCTTTACTACTTTACTTCTTGTGCTTTACGTTGTATGAACTACCTTAGATATAATCCCCCCAAAAAATCCCAAAACACTTTCCATGGCGACAAAAACCGCCTGAAGATGTGAATACTCGGTTTTGCACTTTGTTACAATCTACTATCTACTATTTCGGTAGAAAAACATTCTCAGATCAACTGAAATTTAAAAGTACCTTATGTGGAAAGACATTCACATAGGTTTGTATTCTGGGAAACTCAAGTTTTGTTTGGAAAAAAAAAATCAAAACATGAACCAATAAATTGCAGCATGACAAAAACAGGTATCCTCTTTCGATACAATCATAGCGGTATATTTTATAACCTGAAGAAGACTGTCATATATCCTGTTAGCATTACCTTAGGGTGTCTCCCATTTCACTGGATAACGCTGACAAGGTTTATTACAGTATCAACATGAGGTCAGGCTTCATCACACAGACTAACAGTACACAGACATAACTACTGTGAGGCGTGAGATCAAATGAACTCGGTAGTTCATGCTCACCCACATTGTTGTCTAATTCAAGTTTACCAAGAACTTAAAATCCGTGTCAACACAAACGGCTTCCTTGTACAGGAAACGATCAAGGTGCATGTGGGTGTTTTATTCTTTTTATTTTCTCCTTAGTTGCACTTATTTAAAATATCACATAGCCGGAATTTCACAGAGGCAAAATTTAGCTCATCATCTTAAATATCTCTGTATTCACACGCCATTGAAGAATACCATCAGCATTGTGTATTTGACCATCCATACCCAGCAAATCAACAATCATCTTTGAAAGAATGGGGAAAAAAGGTAATAGGGAATTTATAAAATAAAATAACAGAAGACAGCAGAAAATTGATGGAGGTTTATGCCAAATGATATATACCTTTCACAGAGATTGTATAGAGTTCCCCAATAGGCCTCTGGTATGGCAAACCATTCGCAGTCACCAGGACCAATGTTGACATTGACTGAGCTGAAATTATTGTTTTCCTGATGACCTGGAAAGAAAGATCAAAGTAAAAGTGTCATCATATTAAAATATCAATATATCAATCAAATTTATTAATAATAATAATAATAATAATCAGCAGTTATTCTTACGACGCTAAAGCGACCACAAAATGTGGGAGAAACCTGCAACGGCTAATGGATTACAACAAGCACATCGGGTGGCTTCCAATTCAACATTTTAACTGAAATTTGGAATTTTTTCAAGTTTAGAAAGTCATTTCAGATGGGAAAACCGTATTGCTAAGCTTCACTGCTTCATATGCCACCGCCTTTATCCACTCGGCCACAGCACCAAATTTAGCCTGATTTATGATTACACTTTGCATAATCATAACATCCTGTTGTCTCTACGCCGTCTGTTTGGTTCTATCAGACTTAATATTATATTAATTAATCTGTTTTGTAGTCCAAACCAAAGCTGCTGGCATCACGGCAGTCTATCAGATCAAAATTTCATGGTATATTGAAAGATTTAATTATATTAGCATAAAAATAAGCAGGATGAAACCCACACACTCCATATCCTTTTTCATCTTCTGTTAGTACCAGCTATTTCATATGCTGTCAACAATTTGGGGGCAGGTGGGGGGAGGGAGGGGGGGTTGGCCTAGCCAACAGTCATCTTTCCACATTTGAATATATATACCAATAAATATTCAATATGAAGTTTTTTCCCACCAACCTGGTGTTCTACTTCCTGGAACCTTCATATAGAGCTGAACCGAGTTCATTCCCAGTATGGTATGTCCGATGTGACTCAGTAGATTCCCTGCCGAGACTACTTTAGTGAACGAGGGCAGCTTGCTCAGTTCGTGAAGTTGCTTTTGCCACCTGACGATAGAAGAGAAAGAGCAATAATATACAGCTTTCGAAATACAATGCAATACAATGAAAGTACAGTACAATACATGACACCAATCATTGCAGATCATCATGTACTGTTTAACTTTTGTGTAGCATTGTTTAGGCTCTGTACTTTGTAAAAATGATGTGGTTCCTGTGTAAAAACAAAGACTTCAAGACATCCACCCATTTTGTGTAGCAATTCGCCTATTTTTGCATAGCATTTTCCTATGCGTTATCAAATAAATTATGCCCTACATCGTTTCTAGCCCTGTACCACAATTTCACAATTCACAAATGCCAAACCAAAAGAGCTGATGCCAACTTTGTATTCGGTAAAAAAAAAAATTATTTTCAAATAAAACTGAAATTAAAAGTACCTTATGTGAGTTTTGTGGATTCGCAAATGCCAACCCAAAAAAGCTCATGCCAACTTTGTATTCGGTAAAAAAAAAAAATTTCAAATTAAACTGAAATTAAAAGTACCTTACGTGAGTTTTAAGGATTCACAAATGCCAAACCAAAAGAGCTGATGCCAACTTTGTATTTGGGTAAAAAAATATTATTTTCAAATAAAACTGAAATTAAAAGTACTTTATGTGAGTTTTGTTGATTCACAAATGCCAAACCAAAAAAGCTGATGCTAACTTTCTATTAGGTAGAAAAACATTCTCAGATCAACTGAAATTTAAAGTACCTTGTGTGGAAACACTTCACATAGGTTTGTATTCTGGGAAACTGAAGTTTTGTTTGGGGAAAAAAAATCAAAACATGAACCAATAAATTGCAGTATGACAAAAACAGGTATCCTCTTTCGATACAAAATATAAAACTGCTTGTGTGTAAGTAATTTATTTGGTTTCATAAACATTTGTAAAAGTCCATTTTCTTCTTATAACATACATTAGATTAAGAACGCGTATATATCCCCCTCTCCCACCC
>KN883172.1:97641-113522 GCA_000934455.1 Apostichopus parvimensis | reverse complement strand
CTCATTAACCTGTCTGTATTCTGTGTGTGTTTTTGTCCCTTCTGTTACTGTTACTTGTCATTTAGCCTTTGAAGAAGATCCTGCTAGGATCGAAATGTCAGGCCAACTTACTTTTACACATTCTCTTACACAGGCTCTCTAGTGGATAAGCAGTTTGCTAACAGTTTTATTTTATTTTGATGCCTCAAGTAGAACGTAACTGGAAAGATTGTATATCTATACACACCCTGAGAGATTCCTGGAAGGAGGACGCCTGGTATTGTGCATATTTGGCAATAGTGGTGAAAGATCGATTGCTGTCACATTTCCAGACCTTGCAGATCCCCAACTGATCCCAGTTCTCATCTGGCGGTTGTTGTCTCTGTGAAAGATTGAAAAACACTCTGATGAATAATAATAATAATAACAGTTCTTATATAGCGCAACTTACAATTAAGTCTCGCCGTGCTGTACTTAACCCTGGTCATTGGTAACTTGTCACACCTACACACCAAAGTGTGCACAATCTCTCCTGGGGCACCACAGTGCACCACAGCCACGTGTCCCCTGGGGGACTTCCCATAGGGTGCAGCCACAAACCGGCGCACGCAACTATATTTACAAGTCACCTCGAAAGTCCCCATTTATACACCTCGGTGAAGAGAGGCAATGGAGATAAAGTGCCTTGCCCAAGGACACAACGCAATGATCTGGCCAGGGCTCGAACCTGTAATCCTTAGATCACGTCCACTGCCTTAACCACTTGCCCACAACGCCCTATGAAGGTGGAGAACCTTAATATGATATCATAATTTGTGTCCTTCGACTGGAAGCTACGTGACCCAGTCGTACCGATGATCCATCGAAGCCGTCAAAAGACGATTTCCGAGTCAGGCGAGAGTGATGGACAGAGAGAGACGGGTGTTTAAGTCACAGCTCACCAATCCACAGAATTCTCTCGTTCTTCACAAAATGGAAAAGTTTTTAGAGCATTTTTAATCCATTTTTTCATGCATTCCCAATGGTGTGATCATTCCTCATTGTACATAACCCACCACTGTGAGTTAAAGCCGATATAAATTGACCAACACGAAAAAAAAAAAAAGTACATGACACCCAATCCTCAAGTTGCGGAAGATTTCAAATTGGACAGAACTTGTGCACATTCAATAAGTTGAATTCCTGACTGGGATAAGTTAAACTAAGGGAAATCTCAGTTACTAAAGAACTAATTACAGGTTAATTGGCAAAGGATTTCCTATATGAATAACTTCGTGCTTTTCACTACATGTAATTTGGACCAAAGTTTCCATTGTAGGTCTTTTTTGTCTATAGGTGATCTTGGTCATTTTGGGCTGAGGCAAAGTTTTGTCATAGGCTGTTTTGACCAAAGGTTTCATTATGGGTGGTTTATGCAATCTTGATCACGGTAAAGTTCACCCTTAGGTAGTATTGACCAAACCGAAAGTTTTTCTATAGTCTCTTTGGGGTTACAAAGGTCAGATATTTTACCTGTGTTCGCACTTCTACAGGATGTTCTGAATTCGTCTCTACCAACGTTTTGGTAGAGAAAAGGCCGAGGTCTAACTTGAGAGCAGCAGCTAGGCCCCTGATGACTGTGATTGGTTGATCTGGTGATATACAATAGTCTGCCAGAGCCGGTGAATGTGCTTCAGACTTGGATGTTACCTGCGGGTGTCGGGAAGAAACATTCAAAGTCTTTAAAATCTACATTAACCTGGTTAGCACACAACATGAGTACAAATAGAAGTATTATTACCCTCGGTGTAAGTGCAACAACATGAGTACAAACAGAAGTATTATTATTATTACCCTTGGTGTGAGTACAACAGCATGAGTACAACAGCATGAGTTCAACTAGAAGTATTATTGCCCTCGGTGTAAGTACAACAACATGAGTACAAATAGAAGTATTATTGCCCTCGGTGTGAGTACAACAACATGAGTACAAATAGAGTATTATTGCCCTTGGTGTGGGTACAACAGCATGAGTACAACTAGAAGTATTATTGTGAGTACAACAGCAGGAGTACAAATATTTCTTAGTATTATTACCCTTGGTGTGAGTACAACAGCATGAGTACAAATACAAGTATTATTGCCCTTGGTGTAAGTGCAACAGCATGAGTACAACTAGAAGTATTATTGCCCTTGGTATGTGAACAAGTACAAGACTAAGTGCAAACATGAGTACCTAATCTAGTACTAGGATCGTTACAAGATTTCCAGAAATTCCAAAATAGACGAGTGAGTGTGTACTACAAACCCATGAAGGTGAGTACAGGTAACCATGCTACAGTACCCAATATTAATATACTATACTTAATACTTTATGAAATATAGACTCACTACTAGTCTGCTAGTGAAAGTGCTGATGAAAATTGGGAAGTTTCTTACCCAAACCTGCTATAAATGTATGGAATATTGTATACACAGATTTAACGTTAGCAATCCCCAATCAACTTGCAGGCGGTAGTCACGGTTTCCATTCTCAATTGAAAATGACACAGCACCCCCCTTCCCTCCCCCCCCCACCCTCCGATATTATTTGTTATGTCTAATGAAACAAACAGCACTGGCTTTTATTCTTCATTTTACTTCAAAGGTTCCTTCCGGCAAAAAACAAATGGAATGACAAATACTGTTATGTCCTTGCCAAGAATTCAAAAATGTTGACGATAAAAATTTAAATATGCATGATCACCTGTTTGTAAATGTCATTGTACTTGTTGTACTTAGTCTTGTTACCTGTACTGCTTCTCAAAGGTGAGCGAAACCTACTTTCATGTTTTTCATCAAGAACTGAACGTCTGTGCAATTAATGAAAGGTTTAACTCAGAAAGGCTTCTGAGCTTGAAATAATCCATTGGCAAAGTTTTCACATATTTCATACAAAGACACATACAGACCATCATTCAATGGAAAACTATTTTACTATATTATTCTTGGCTTTCTGTGCATACACTGTCTATCAAAAGAGTTGAAATGGAAGTAAAAAAAGAAATCTTGCTATGACAACGAGAGTCAACTTACATAGACACTAGGTGTTGGAGGGTTTAGCAGTTCCTTCGCGAGTGTTGGACATGGGGGAATTGGTGGAGCCGGGGGAGGTAACCTTTCCGTCAGAATGGCATGGTTGAAGTTGAGCCCGTTCCTCTTGAGCTTTCTACAAAGTCTCAAGACCTCTGGCGATCTCGTAAAGACGGACACCCCTCCTGGCGGAGGCTCGCCTATGGATTTGATGGGAGATCTCCTGACAAGGTCGTTAGCATCCATCTGGGAGAAGAAAAAAGGAGGAAGAGCGAGAAAAATCTCTTCGATTAGATGAAACGAATCGTAGATAAATCTAAGCCTTTGACAGATTCGGGTATTTACTTGGTGTGATAAATGAAACCGTAAAGAAAATAGCGGGTATGGAAAAAGTTAGATATTTACATATAAGGCATCCTCCCCCCTCCCCTACCCCAATGGTCCTCTAAGAGGGAGAGGGAGAAAGGGACACTTGTTGAAAGATGGTGGCTATCTGATTAAAATTTTATTCTTCAATTTCTCATCTTCCATTTTGAAATCTAAAGACAAGTAATTAATTGATGGATATCGTAAAATATGACTTGAAAATGTCAAGGTCCGACTTACGGGTCTGAAGGGACTATTTTCATCGAGATGGTTCGACATGTCGATGTCACCATTCATCTGAAGACCTGACAGTCTCTCGGGACTCTTCTCGGTGATTCCGTTACTCTGGGCACTTAGGGATTGGCTTGCAGCATGATGGTTGGTGAGGAGAGGCGAAGACCCCGGCATACCGTGGCTGCTGTGCGACCTCGACTCTAGGTCTTCGTCCCCTTCACCGGCATGAGTTTGGAATGCTTCGTGAGAATTGTTTACCGGTAAAGGGGTCTTAAAAAGTGACGACGGGTGGCCGTCCAACAACGACCCGCCGGAGAGAGTTCCACCGTTTAAAACATTGCCACCTCCTCCTCCGCTATGACTGGGACTCTGGCTCTGCGGGGAGGTACCGCTGTACTGCGAACTCGACGTGGTTCTACTTGGCGGCGGTGTCGAGTCAGCCGCGCTGGACAGCTGTGCCAACATATTGTCTGCAATTTCCTGAGGTGATAACATTGCCCTCTGTTCTCCCGTCCCCGACCTCGACCGGTGGAACTCGGCCAGCTTCTGCGGTATGTCGGGATTTTGAGGAGCCACCACGTTTGGCGCTGGAAAGTCCACAGGGTTTTGAACTGGTAGAATAGTCGCCTGGGATTGACCAGAGTTGACGACGCTGGGCAAGGACTGAAGGGGCTTACTGAAAGATGTAATGGGCCCACCGGGGTGCTTTAATGATGAAATGGGACCGAGGGACGAGGCTAACGACCCTACAGCCTGGGTATCGAATGTTTGAGGTAGACCATGCGGCTTGGCGACGTTAAAGACATGATTCATGGCATCTGTCCCAGCTATGCTGCACGCGATGCTCTGAGCATGGTGTTCATCTGCCACAGTACTACTAGGATTATATCCCCCCTGGGACATTACCCCACCCCCCGGGAGTCCATTCATCAAGGGCTGACCGACACCCATATTCAAGGTGGCTCCCGCTACGCTGGTCATGATGTTTTCACTTATCCTTGACGAATTCCCCGGCTGTGAAACAGTCAGCATCTGCTGCTGCTGCGTCCTATTAACACTTGTTCCGTGACCTGAAGTTGGTAGTGAGTTTTCAAGGTTCTGAGGATCCATTCTTGCCATCTGTACAAAAAGGAAGGGAGAGATGTAAAATAACTTTAGACAAAAATAATGTTTGCAAAATATACCGTAATGGGGTCAGTATGCTGAAGTTTAGACTCACAACAAGTGTATCAAAAGGTGCAGAAGCTCACACCAGATTTATCATTTGGACAATGAAATGAACCTAATTAGCGTCTAAACAAACAAAACTTAGGCGCAAGCATTTTCTATAACTCGGTCGCCTCCAGACGCCACCTTAACCGACTGAGTGTTTGACTGGATGGTGCATTCCGAGAAGTGCGAACACTATAAACAATTTGTTTGCGGAAACTTCTAAATATAGAAAGCTTAAAATAACACAAAGTTGCTGCAAAAATTTGAAAAAAGTTTGACAAACATCTGGAACTCCATAACCTCACACACAGTAACGTGTGTACTCTAAAAATCAATCACTACATATGGTTAAGTCCCTCTCTCATATCAGCAAGCCAAATACAATCGATCAATATATCAGTCATTGATCGTTAACATCGCTGATCACTGCTAGCCCGAATACAAATATATCCATCATCTTTTAGGTAAAACACATACCTGCTTTTGATGTTCCTGCATAACCCAAAAGGTCTGTTGTAGATGCTGCAACATAACCAGCTGTTCTGGGCTGAGGGTTGCCTGATTCTGATGAAGATGATGCATCAGTGAGATCTGATGTGGACTGAGAAAGGTTAAGGGAGGTTGCTGCTGCTGGGCGGGAGGAGGGTGCTGCTGAGGGGGCTGTTGCTGCTGCTGTGGGGGTGTACTACTGGCTACTGTGGAAGATGCTTCCTGGGCTATCGGTTGACCAGTATTCTGTAACTGTCTACGCTGCAGTAACTCAGCCACAGATGTGGAAGACTGTTTATGTGTGAAAAAAACAAAAATAAAAGACAGATGGTCAAACTCTAGGATGGATACGTCTCTGGTAATAATAATAAGCGATACTTTTACATTCCTGAATGATCTGACTTCTTCCCAAAACTGGTTATTTAACCGATCATCTGAAAGGATCACAAAAATGTTCGGATAGAGTAATATCTCTTTCAAGTTTACACAACAGACTGTATGAATTCGTCTATGAACATTCACCGACAAGAGCAAGATTTCATTCGGTGAATCAACTTAGGGAAGGTTTACTTCCGTCTTCCAGTTAAACTTTCTCCACAGTGTCGTCACTTGCAAGTTTAAGAATTTCCCTTTTGTAATTACTGGTAATTACCACCACTTGCAACAATAAACATGTTTCAAATTCTCTTTTCTGAATGAATGAAACTGACTTAACAGAATATGCTTAAATTATATACATCACCCATTGTCTCCAAACTTTGCCACACCTCCCTCCAACCCTCCTATTCATTTTCCCAACCCTCCTTCAGATCTCGCCCACACAGTCATCACTTTTTAACTTGAGGTAACTGAAGTTGTGTGCATTTTTGAAGGAAAGATATTTCTCCCCCCCCCCTTTTTTTTTTTTTTTGTGTTCTCAAACTTTACCTTCTTCTTTCCTGAGGGGTTTTTCTTCTTCTTAGTCCCCTTTTCTGGAGGACCTTGGACTGGCTCAGGGGTGGGCTGGTTGGGGCCATTAGGCTGACCCAGGGAGCTGATCTGGTTATTTGCTGCTTGCTGAACTGGGTAAGGCGGGGGGTGACCTTTACTGACAACATTAGCTGGATGCATCATCCTGGTCTGCAAATTCAACAGGGCGAAAAATGAAATTTGGATATTTCTCACAATAATTGCACGAAATATCAACGAATCGATGCAAAACCGATCAAAACCACAGAGATCCTAAATGATTATGCAGTGGGAGAGGTTAGCAAAACTCTTACCTGTTGCATAGCAGCCATGTTGCCTTGTCTTGAAGTCAACTCAGCAGGGATGGGAAGGCTCCATGCTTCCTCAATACTTGGCAAGGTTTTGGATCTGTGAGTGATTATCAACAGACGAAAAAATCAAACGTTTTAATACAGTTCTCATTTTATCGAGGGACGAGGCAACCACGGACGAATTTCATAGTTGGGAAGCAAACTTTAGTCTAATGTCTAAAAATGTCTAACACAAGTTTTGTGGCTACAAATAGCTCCTCCCTTTAAATTATTAAATATTTAAAAATAACTCAAAAGAGGTCGAAAGCGCAACTTGTTGACATTCCACTTTTGCTTTGTTTCCAATCGGACGATTGTTTCATTATCCTGCTACTCGAGAACTCCGCTTCGTAACAAAGACATTTTCACGCTCGATGGTTTCAGTTCTATTTTTAGGTAATGTATACTATCATAAAGTTATCTGTTGTCTAGTTTGCACATGCTTACCTCAAAGCTGTTATGACAACTAGTTAATAGGTAACCTTACTACAGTCTGCAAACATCGTGCTTTATAGAACAATACTACAACCAACTTCACAGGGAAAAAAAAAAAGAAAGCTGAACAGTTTCGAAACACTGGGTTTCTTTTCTTTCTTGTTTAATTCAAGAAGCACAAGGGTATTGTTATTGATTACAGAATTAACAGAACTTTTAATTAATATTTTCCATTCGTATGGTGACATCACTCACAAGTGCTTACGGTTATTGCAATTTCAAAGAGAGAAGACTCATGTCTCATGTATGGTTACATCAGAAATAGGATTTAAAACAGCATTTGCGCTGATTTTTCAAAAACAAAAAATCCATTTCTCTGGATTTTGTTTTTACTCACGTGGTGGGGAATTGTCACTCGTTAAGCTTGATTAGTCGGGGTATCTTTTCAATGAATGTAAAGGAAGCAAATTTTCAAGTTTGGTTTTTGCAACTGATTAATTCCAATACTATCATGTAAAAGAGGTGTCAGTGCTAAAAATTGTTGAGGACTGAATCACAATCATTACCTCCCGATTCAAACTTTCTTTCCAGTGAAAACAGTACGACCGTAATGTAGACTTTTTTGATCAAGTCTGAGAAAGAACTGTCGACCAGACACATTTCTTTGAGACGCCGGTTGCATTTCAGATGCAACTGACCTGTTTGATTCGATGATCAACAATCAAACGGGGTTTGTATCAAATGTCAGCAGAATATCTCAAAGTGACAGCAAGCTATCTATGGCCCAGGCAGGACGTGTAAATTTAACGTGTTATTTAAGTCTTTGAATTTACCGAAGCTTACTGAAATGGTCAGTTTTGTTTATCGTTCATTACACGAAATGCCTTCTTTAGTTGCTTTCAGAAAAAGCTTACAAAAGCACTTCATCAAAATGTACTAGAACTGTGAATTGAAACTGGGGGGGGGGCAGGGGGAGGGTGAGGGAAGGGAGAGGAAGGAGTGGTTCTGTTTGTTTTGTTTTTATGGTTCTCTTTTCTAATTGTAAAGTTCTGTATTTTTTCAGGGAGTGTCACTACCCGACAAGCCCTATAGGGTTTTTTAGTACACTTCCTTTCACAAGTTTTGTTTCTTATCTCCTTCAATGTCATATGTCAAACTTATGTTGTGATAGAACAAAAATAAATAAATGAAATGAAAATAAATACTCACTTGTTTTGCATGTGCGGTGGAGGCATACTGTTCATTTGCGCTTGCATGAGCTTGATACGGGCAGTAAGGGTCGGGTTGATGCTGGTTTGAGAGGTTTTAGAAGCATTTAGGTAACAAGTCAATGCATCCCTGTAAAAAGATGAGGAGGAGAAGGAAAAAAAGAGAAGACATTTGTGTATTAAAGTGCACTACCAGAGAGATCATAACATTAAAGCACATCATTATATGGAAATACCATCTTTAGAAAACCCCTGGATATACCTTTCTCATTCTAACAGCTGGATAATTGATTTATATCTCAAAAAAATACTGAATCCTAGCATCTGGAAAGGTTGTAGGGTTCCCGGCCTTGATTGGCTAGACTAATGTGGGTTTTTTTCCATCCAGGGGCAAAGTCATGGTTTTCCAAATCTCAAATTGTCTTCCAATCGTTTGAAATCGAAGAGAAAAAAATGAGGTTCAAATTTGATAAACATGTAACCAAACAGACCAACAATAAATACCTACTTTTCCATACAGATTATAAACCTTCGTACTTCTCTGTTCTCCTTTTTTGAACTCGTAACGACAAGACTGCTTTCTTCTCCTTTATCACAGATTATTCTTACAGCAGTGTGGGTTATGTTCAACTTCACACTAATCACAAGACTATGTTCCACTCCCCACTAGATTCATTCAAGTATTGCACAGTAATAACTCGCAACGACAAGAACTGCTGTCTTCACTTATATCACAGATTATTCTTACAGCAGCGTGGGTTATGTTCAACTTCACACTACTCACATGACTATTGCACAGTAATACCTCCTACAAGGTCACCATGGAGTATTTTGTCTAGCCGCAAGAGTTAATTGGTAGTTACCACCACAATTGTTATAACAACAATAATAACAATTACAATAGTCTGCCACAATCTATGGAAAGTAGACTGCTAATGTGGTTTTTGTCAGGCTAAGAACTAGTCGATGGCTTCTTATCTTTTATTGCAAAGTCCCCAAAAACTTGGTTTTACAGCATATTAATGAGTGAGATGATACCTACCGGTCTCCTTTGTACATATTCAATGCTGTTATATCAAAAAATGTCAGTGGTCTTTAATATGTAGTTGGGACTGAATTTGCTGGTAATAATCAACATAAATGATCTCCATAAACACTTACTGTACACCAAACCACAATCACAATTGTGATTTACGTATACCTTTTTAACACTCTACGTGGTCTAGCCTGTTAATAGACCTATGAATCAAGCGCTTAAACCGGTTCTATTCTCTGGCACAACACTGTGATCAATGGAGGAGGCAGCTCAGGTTCATTCAGTTTTAAGCATTATCAAGAACAACGAGATGTGCAAATGAAACAAAAAGGTTAAAAGATTCATTTATCTCAACAATACAGTGGAAAAAGCATTCATTCTGGTCTTTTTTGCCAGCATGTATTCAGTTCCCAGTCGACAAAACACACGATTAAAAGGCCTGACAATGTTACACTGCGCAAACTGTGGCATAGTCTCCAGGCAGACTGGCTGCCTACATTGTGTTTGTACAGACTCCAGCAATTACACCAGTGTAAGACGGTCTGTATGATAAATACGAGTAGTGTGCAGGCGGCAGTACCTGCACAGCAACATTTACCGAGAGGCTGGTACAGATATTTATATCCTTCTAGTCATAAGTCTGTGTAATACAACGTCTTTAGTTCGAGTCATGTACTGAAACCAAGGACAAGTCATAGGGGAAAGCTGTAAATTTTGAGGGTAGTTTGAAGTTTTGGTTCCATAAAAGGGTTGACTGGGAGTGAAAGCACTGAAACTGTCTGAAAGGTGGGGGGGGGGGGTGTATAAGAGTAACTTTTTAACGTCTCCTCTCGTTTGGGGAAAAGGGAAATGTTCCCCAGACAGACGTAGTACATTAAGTTGTCTCTTACCGTGGTTGGCTGCAGGCTTCATACAGGATGCCGAGATCTGTCCAAGCTGAAGTGTGAGACTTGTCAAGTTGTACAGCACAGATGTAGGCCTGCAGTGCATCCATAGGCTGGTTCTGTTGCTGATAGAGAACCCTGAAGAAGATGAAGATGAAACACAATTTATTCGGCAAAACTTCGAAAACACTTCCCAAGGCACTGCCGACGAGACTTCAAGGGCAAGTCGGGGAGTATTAGTGCAAGGCTGAGAGCATGAGTACCCTTAAACATAATCTTGCACTGGTATATATATATACACAGTAGATTTCCAAAACGTCCCGAGGATGAGTAAAAATCTACACCTGAGAGGAGTTACGAGTAGAGGGAACTACGATAGAATGAGACTACGTAGTGACTACAAGTCTGATGCCGACCTCTTTAGATTTCAAAGATGTCCTTTCGATTCTAGTCTTGTAAACATATGTGTGTCATCCTAACAACGCCATGGGATTATCACACCTTCTTTGGATACCCCTCCATAACCCCTCCCCACCCCCTCTCCCCTTGGATCCAAATATGAAATCCCCGGTATTGAGACTGGGAGTCACCATTATTTTAAGGGGTCGCCAATATATTTTGTAGAGTCTGCCAAGAATTCAGAAGAGAAGAAAAAGAGGGGGGAAAATTGCCGATATTTGTGGGGGGAAGGGGAAGTTGGGTCAAAATTTTTGGACTAACTATGCACTCACATGCACCAATGAATAACAACACTTTGCAACTAAACGTGCTTTAAATCATATTAACAC
Source organism: Apostichopus parvimensis (assembly GCA_000934455.1). Lineage (NCBI taxonomy): Eukaryota > Metazoa > Echinodermata > Holothuroidea > Aspidochirotida > Stichopodidae > Apostichopus > Apostichopus parvimensis. Next base: position 102,542 of record KN883172.1, on the reverse strand, counting down.
TTTCTCCAGACGGGGATGCCTCGTCTGCAGATCTTCCCCAGGCCACCACATTTGCCACTGGAGGTCAGCTTCTTAGTACAGGCCTAAATGTTAATGTTTACAACACTGTAGTATTACATTCTAATAGCACAACCTAAAACATGTTCTTTCAACATCATATAAACACAACAGAGCATCCTTGGATGACACCCAAAAACTGTTTTGTATTTGATAAAATTTGCAATATTTTGCAAAACTTTCATGTCAGAAAAGTTTTTTATGGTTTTTTCGCATTCTGTTTTTTTATTATTGTATCTGAGGAACGGATCTAACGTGACAAACATTTCACTCTGCTCTTGTAGGGCATCAAAGCAATTCTGTACATATATTTTGATACTCATAAACTATGACCCTGGTCTATGCTATGCACTAAGGGGACATTCCAGTCGGGAAAAAAAAAACCTGGCTCTTTCTACATTTTGCTAGGTTATTGCCACATCATCACAAGCGTTAATCCGAATTAAATTTAGGGAAATTCCAGGGTGTGTACTTTTGTTTTTTGTTTTCTTGTCAGATAACCACGCCAGTAACACCCAAATATTAGTCACAGCATCTGATCCGGGATGTCATCATGGCACATTACTTAATATTTTAATGAACATAATCTTGTTTACATGCCCAATCATCTGCCAATGTACTCAATGATCTCAAAGGCTTCTTAAATTTTTTGGATCAAACTTTTACCTGAATATGTTTTTAAGGATAAACGATTTGTACATTACAAAGAAAGAGAAGAATGTTCGCAGCTCGTTAAACCGTAATGACGTCGTGCACTCTACTTTTGCCAAATATAAATTCATATATATTCACTATATTTATACACTCATCTTTGAGAATAAATATAAAATCATGATGGTGTCGTCTTCACCTACTAGTACAGAAAAATTTTCATCGATTTTTTTCTTCTTTCTTTCAAATACTATAAACTTTGACCAAAGGAACATTCCTTTAAATACTTGGGTGACGGGCACTCCAGAAATCCGTTACAGGCAGGTACAACTTCCTTACAGGTGTGACTCCATTTTTGACTCATCTTTGAGAATAAATATAAAATCATGATGGTGGTCGTCTTCACCTACTAGTACAGACAAATTTGCATCGTTTTTTTTTTCTTCTTTTAAACACTAAACTTTGACCAAAGGATGTATTCCTTTTAAATACTTGGGTTACAGGCACTGCAGAAATCTGTTATAGGCATGTACAACTTCCTTACAGGTGTGACTCCATTTATGCTGGTTTCCTAGTATTTTCCATTGAATGTACAATTTTTCGTCTATAGGACCCCATTGGAAATGGGCCAACGTTCTGTCAGCCGAATGGGTTTAGCTCCTCTTACTCTTTTTGTTCTTTTCAATTCCGTCCTTTTTGTCTATTTTGTCTTTGTAATATTTTTGTATTTTGAACAATCTGAGTGCGAATAAAATCAAACGAAATCAAAAATTCATGCTTACCCTATGGAGCACCAAGTGTCTGCATTGGCCTCTGATTTGTCTATTGAATGCCGATAGGAGACAAATGCTTCCTGGACTTTGTTCAGAGATGAGTAACACCGGCCCAGAAAGTACCAGGTCTGACCGCTGTTGGGATCAATCTCGAGTGACCGGTGTAGGCACTGTATAGCTTGATTTTCACGGGTAGCCTTGTCACCGACTTGCTCGGAGGTGTGATGCAACCAGCCTGCAAAGGAGATGGGTCAATTTCAGCATTACAGTTATAGGGTACACTGACCAAAAGGAGGGGCTGGTCATTGGACAAAAGACCACCATGTGTGGTGGGTTAAAATTAAAATGTCTGATAAGGATGATGTTGAACAGCTTTCCATTCAATATCTTCCAAAGCACAAATCCTCTATTTATAGCATGCTTGCGAAAGTAATGAAAAAATTGAAACTCTTGATATTCGATAACAAAATAGTTTCAAGTTGCTGAAGCTGTAAACATAGCTGTGTTATTACTGTTGTTAGAAATCTAGGAAAGTTACAGAATATATGTAAACCTTCCTGGAAAGCAAAGAGAAAGTTAACCATTGGTAATCTTTTTCTAGGTTTGTTTCTAAAGTTTCGATTTAAATTCAAGCAGACTTGTTTCCACGAATTTTTCCGGCTCACAGAATGCTCATAAAAACAATTGTATACGTGCAGTAATGACAGTCTGCAGAAGTCAGAGTTGCATAGCTTCCAGCCAATTTTTATTTCCTTTTCTTCTTTTGACATGGCAAATTTCAATTTGGGGGGGGGAGGGGAGGAGGGGGAATCCAGGAGGGACCCAGAACATTTGAGGTTTGTGTCACTACTGTCCCCTCTCCACACCCCCTCCCCCAATCCCTTGGCGACCCCACTGGTTTGAAGTGACACTATTAAACACAAAGAGATACATACACATACATAAAGACACAACATATTCATTCTCTACGACTTAATTGACTAATCTTGAATGCACCAAGAACCACAGAAAACTAACCCTTGTCTCACAGACACTACCAGATTCAGACACAAACCTTTTGTTTTGGTGAGATGCTCAAGAAATATTGGCAGGGAGTGCAAAAGTATGACATGTACACAAAGGAAATTTGAAATTCTTGGTAACTTCTAAAGTTACCAAAATGAAACACATTTTTGATGAAGTTTTATATACATTGGGTGCCACTAAGATATCTTTCTTTCCATCCTGTCAGAGCTATCGATTTCACACTAAAGAGCAAGAAAATTGAAGAATGGTTACTACACAGCAGCTCTCGGTGCACTTAAATCCCCGAGGGAAATGTCTTCGACCACAAAAAGTTTAGGCATGTAACCTGTGAGCATCTCTTGTGAGGAGAAAATTTTTATCCTCCTCCTTCTCCTCGGTTACGCTGGCCGCCAGACAAAGAAGTCGGCAAGACAATGACTTAAACAGGCCAATTCCTGGCAATATGATAATAGACATGTTTCTTTTGTCCTCTTCCATCCTTTTGTCTAGAGCTAGCCACAGCAGAGGGGGAGGCTAAACACTCCAGACGAAACAAGCCTGCAACAATGGCTCGCTTCACAACATATTCATGCATTGTATAGAATCTGCCAGAACCTAAGAGAGAATAGATCTGTCTGTGATATATTCACTGATTAGTTATAATAGGGAAACCAAAAAATTCCATGTAAGGGGGGGGAGGGGGAAGGGGGGACTGGAATAACAATCGACTTACCAAGCTGTCTATGCACAGCACACTTAATGGGGTCGGCTACGGGGCTCACTGTCAAAAGTTCTTGGTAACCCTCTTTGGCAGCTTGGTGGTTACCCTGTAGGAATATCAATAAATAGGAATACCTTTAAAGGAAAACTTTATATTAAAAAAAACAATCGTGTTTGATAGTCACTAAATCATAAAACCTATCATCGACAATGGGTGGATAAGTTGAGGTAACTGTTATGTTTGCTTCTACCTCTTATACTTGGAGAAGCCACATCTTTTGGTCTTGTCTTACAGATTCCCTCCTCCTCATTCTCATCTCCCCTCTCCCTCTCCCAACCCCTTCCCTCCCCTTCAAACTATATGAACTGGAAGTACCAAAGTAGCAGATTTTTCGCTTTGTTTCCATTTATACACTAGCACTTATCTAACATCTTGTTACACTTTTGAACACAGGTCTGTTTTAGTTAGAATACCCCCTGCCCCCCCCCTAGATTTTAGAGACCTAAGACCCTAAAAATCCTTACCCAGCTCTGCCTGCAACCACCCCCCGCATCCACCCTCTCCCAAATATACCTATCCAAACATGCTACCCAAAATCATTCTTAACAGTTAAGTAGAACAGTTAACTTTAGAACATGCAAGCTCGTTATGATACTCGGCTAGAAGGCCTACTGAATATTGACAGCACTTGGTATCTTCGGTAAAATATATTTACCATCAGAGAGGTAAATGTGGTGAATTTATTGTCAATTATGTTATTGTCATCCAAGGGGGGGGGTATCTGGTTTTCCAATTTGACCAAAGTCAGAACTGGTATTAAACAAACCACCATGGTTTACTTATGAGTGACCTATTCATTAGGGTCAGACAGAGGTTACCATGCCTTCATTAAGAAGACCCCTTGTTGTTTGCCTTTCATGTGTCTTCAAGGACGTGACTTGCAGAAAAAAAATTAATGAATTTGAGATAACGGAAAACGTGTTTGTTAAAACCCATGTTTCGCTGCAATCATGAAAGAAACTGTCAGTCTATCTTTTATTGTGATCTATGGTAGAAATTGTTTTCTTTCAGGAGATGAAAATAACCAAATATGTCACTTTAAAGTAACCAATGTTAAAGACTGATATGAATTATCTTTCATAAATAATCTCCTATGGGGACAATCTTAGCAAGAGGATTTGTCCTATGGGGTTACAAACTTTGAACCACAGCCTCACTACTGTGGCAGAGGCGCTGAGCTCAAGACCAGGACACATCCTCAAGGATGATTTTTTTTCTGGTTGAACGCCTGAACAACAAATTTGGTTGTCCCAAAAATATGAAATAAAATAACAATGACCAATATGTGAACCGTGGGAGAGATGTGTGTAGGGTTTGGTGTATAAAACCCCAGCTTTGGGAGGTGTTTCCCTTTTATCAGTTTTAGCTATTTGGAAGTATTTAATTACAAGATGTGTTACTTGATGTAAACAAAAAGTCATCAGGTGGACAACAACCGGAGCTGATTTGGGTCGTCTGAACAGAAAATCGGTCGTCTTGGACTATCGGACGACTGCACTACCATTACAAATTTGCACTGTCAAGAGTTACTGACTTTTATAGGCTTAGTAGATGAGAAAGCACGTAAGTTTTGCCGAGTCAGTGTAAGGAGAAGAGAGGAGATGAGAAGTTCATCCAAATCATATCGTGAAATC
>KN883172.1:81907-97591 GCA_000934455.1 Apostichopus parvimensis | reverse complement strand
CTTCCCTCCCCTTCAAACTATATGAACTGGAAGTACCAAAGTAGCAGATTTTTCGCTTTGTTTCCATTTATACACTAGCACTTATCTAACATCTTGTTACACTTTTGAACACAGGTCTGTTTTAGTTAGAATACCCCCTGCCCCCCCCCCCCGAGATTTTAGAGACCTAAGACCCTAAAAATCCTTACCCAGCTCTGCCTGCAACCACCCCCCGCGTCCACCCTCTCCCAAATATACCTATCCAAACATGCTACCCAAAATCATTCTTGACAGTTAAGTAGAACAGTTAACTTTAGAACATGCAAGCTCGTTATGATACTCGACTAGAAGGCCTACTGAATATTGACAGCACTTGGTATCTTCGGTAAAATATATTTACCATCAGAGAGGTAAATGTGGTGAATTTATTGTCAATTATGTTATTGTCATCCAAGGGGGGGGGGGTATCTGGTTTTCCAATTTGACCAAAGTCAGAACTGGTATTAAACAAACCACCATGGTTTACTTATGAGTGACCTATTCATTAGGGTCAGACAGAGGTTACCATGCCTTCATTAAGAAGACCCCTTGTTGTTTGCCTTTCATGTGTCTTCAAGGACGTGACTTGCAGAAAAAAAATTAATGAATTTGAGATAACGGAAAACGTGTTCGTTAAAACCCATGTTTCGCTGCAATCATGAAAGAAACTGTCAGTCTATCTTTTATTGTGATCTATGGTAGAAATTGTTTTCTTTCAGGAGATGAAAATAACCAAATATGTCACTTTAAAGTAACCAATGTTAAAGACTGATATGAATTATCTTTCATAAATAATCTCCTATGGGGACAATCTTAGCAAGAGGATTTGTCCTATGGGGTTACAAACTTTGAACCACAGCCTCACTACTGTGGCAGAGGCGCTGAGCTCAAGACCAGGACACATCCTCAAGGATGATTTTTTTTCTGGTTGAACGCCTGAACAACAAATTTGGTTGTCCCAAAAATATGAAATAAAATAACAATGACCAATATGTGAACCGTGGGAGAGATGTGTGTAGGGTTTGGTGTATAAAACCCCAGCTTTGGGAGGTGTTTCCCTTTTATCAGTTTTAGCTATTTGGAAGTATTTAATTACAAGATGTGTTACTTGATGTAAACAAAAAGTCATCAGGTGGACAACAACCGGAGCTGATTTGGGTCGTCTGAACAGAAAATCGGTCGTCTTGGACTATCGGACGACTGCACTACCATTACAAATTTGCACTGTCAAGAGTTACTGACTTTTATAGGCTTAGTAGATGAGAAAGCACGTAAGTTTTGCCGAGTCAGTGTAAGGAGAAGAGAGGAGATGAGAAGTTCATCCAAATCATATCGTGAAATCGTCGCTTGATCTAGATAAAAATGTTTGTAAATCGTTAGCAACAAATATCTCCACAAATCTTCCGCTGAGAGAAGATAGACTGAAAAGTCAACTTGGCTCTAAACCCAGACTGAAATTTATCCATAACAAAAATAAAGACAGTTCCCTTTTATGGCAACTTTGACCTCTCTGGACTCTACTATCTTTTTAAAGTAATGCCTTGCTAACTAACTCTGGCATTGGAGACAATGACCCTCCCTAAGGGCGAGCAAATGTGGTCACGGTTTGTCAGCGGTTCAAAGCCCTATGTCAGTTTAGTCCATTTAGAAAAAAAGCCATCTTAAAAGAAGCAGAAATGAGAGATCAGTCTTAAGTCCGAAGTGAGATGTAGGTCAGCTCTTACATGGCATAGGTTAGAGAGAATGGGGTATAGCTCAAAGGGGAGTAAACAGCTAATGGAAGGTATGGTAGTATAGCTTTAAGGAAAGGACTTTGAGTCAACAGTAAACAAGTCTAAGGCATACACCCAGCACAGACAGACAACTATGTATGTAAAGGCAGAACCAACCTTAGTGAGGTATATATTTACTTTTCATGATATCGTATAGATACTCTGAGCTGTAGGAGTAGGACTATACCACAAGTCTGGAATGATAACTTTTGGGTTTTTTTAAAGACAGGTATATTCTGACAGATATGAAGTATAGGGTACAGCGTGCAATGTCATCTGACAGTCATCCGTCCTTTGAAGGACAATCAAAATTATTTGGCTCAACATTAGCATTGTCTGATAAAACAGTGCTCAACGACTTTAAGAAAATTAAAAATGGTATCAACTAACTTTACTACAGCATCTGGGATCAATTCTTAAGTTCTGTTGTTGATATACATGTAAATATATACATATACATGTATTCTGATCACGAAAAGCTTAAAATTCATGATTAATTTAGCATAGCTTACCTGAACTTCTTGCAAATGAGCAATGTGGAATTTTACTGCAAAAGAAAGGGGGAAAAAAATTTGTTAAGTTGCAGATATAAGACAACTGATATATATATTAAAATTTAGCAACAATGTATGATGTCAAAGAACAGTAAACTCCTTGAGCACTTTGGTCGACGGTACCCAGTGGAATGAATACCTGTCTACTGCCACCTACAACAGAAACACCATGGAGGTGAAAAAACGACAAAACTTACTGGTTTGGATATTTACGAACCACGATTGTTACCCGTCTCCTATACATACGCACTCCGATCTACTCTGGCCTAACATCTGGTACTTAAATATTCTTGCACTGCGCCCCCAACGACCCGCTCGATCCTCCTCCCTCCTGATCTACCCATACCGAGTGAAGGTAACTAGCATTCTATACGTATTAACATTGCTAGACATTAGCCGGCAGCATCTGCCACTTGTCACTTGTGAAAGCCAGCTGTATTTAGATAGTGACATTCATTCCTCTAGCTTCATTTACACATTACAGGGTGACTCTATGTACATCATGACACAATCAGCGCACAGGCTCCTTACCCACTTGTGATACACTGTATGGACGTTATAGATATAACTATCTATCTATAAACATGAAAACAGCAACATTTCATTTCGATTTGTCCATGTCCCTTTCGGTAAAATTATTCACATTTAGTTTTGAACCAGAGATGTCATTTAGATAACTGGAGGTTGCAGTGCAAGAATGTTACTGGTTCTTAGGCTACGGTAGATCGGAGTGCCTATGTATAGGAGGAGACAGGTAAGAGAGGAACGAAGGAAGTAACTGTCAGACCCAATTCTTATGTGCGGAGTAACCTAAGCTAGCTATGTGTACCTATCACATGTGGCGGTGCGCTCAGACAGGTCAAATGTCGGTTTGATATACAAAATATGTCACGAGTCATTAATGCGACCAAGAACAGTAACAGTAATTTAGTGATTATTTCTCGTCAATGCTATTTTGATGAGAGAATTGATACCCGCCAAATGCAAACCAGCAGCTGCCAATCAGTTATTAATAATTTATTATAAACGAATTCATTGTACGCCAATATAGTAGGGTGAGTCATTGGGGTAAAAATAGGTAACGGTAACCAAAACATTCTCAAATCACAAGGTTACTTGAAACCTCACGACCACCGACAATGTTTGTTAGACATACTGTACGACACTCAATGAGGTCCTTCGGTCTGGGCACCAACTAGTAAATTACCAGAGTAGTCCAAAGTCTCCCGATGATACCAATGCCGTCACTTAAACATGTAGACACTGCACACTGTCACATTACGAAACAGTCTCATTCTTTGAAAAACAACATGTTTGTTGCAACATGTTTGTTTACACAGGAGTGTGGTTCCCCTTCCAGATATTTTTTTTCTTTCAAAATAGGTCATCTACCTTAATCATTTATGGGCACTCATTGCAATCATGAAAACTGGCCACCACCTACTAGAACCACGGTAACGCCTACAAAGCCTGGCAAGCCCCCTCCCCCCCCGTTCCTTGACAAATATATCGAAGATTTTTTTTGCTTCGTGGCTCTATGGACGTCGTCAGTCTCGTAGTCAAATTTAGCCAATGTTAGAATTCAATTTGCATTGCTCTATTACCCTACTACTCACTACACAGTTTGCTCTTGGCAAATCCATGCATAGCTGTAGCAGGTTTATACTCGGCACACAAAATGCACCAGATGTCGTCTCATCGTGTGAGCAGTAACGTTTCACAGACTAGGTCTAATGTAATATCATCTTTTAAGCAACATGAAGCCATTTTGTATTCAAAATGGGTTGCTACAGTACTTTAGGCAGTTTCATCACACTAGTGGTGTGGTAATGGCATGCAGTCACACAAAGAGAGAAGGAGCCAAGGCTCTCAATTGTTTTGTTGTTAAAAACCCAGGACTTGAAAGAAATCAAGTATATAGTTATTTATTATTATAAAGTATTGATATTAGCCAAGCTTTTTCATATATTTGGATACCAAGCTCATACTTCACTACGACAAACATTTTATGCATTGATGAAAGAATGTTAATGCTTCTGATAACTTCCATTTCTTAAAACATTGTTATTGTCAAAACAAAAAAATGGTTGATCCCTAAAAGTGAATAAATCTTAGGTGTCAGTCCATATAGGCCCAAAAAAAAAATAGTAGTAGTAGTGAACTATTGCTTGTTCTCATACTAAAAAGAATAGAAGGGAGGGGTAAAAAAAACAACAAAAAAAACAACGGTTCTACACAAAGTTTTCTAGTTCCAAAACAAACCTCAGTTAATAAATGACGTCACCACACAGGTTTTATTTTTAGAGCACTATTGTTTAAGCACAGTACATGTATTGTACAATGCAATTTGGGAATTCCCCTTCTCTGTTTAGCATTTCTCTGTAGTAAAGTAGTCCCCGAGTTATTTCTGTTGTGCGGGTTAAAGATAGCCTTTGTGTTTGCGTGTGATTGCAACAGTAAATATTGCAGGAAGAGAGTTGTGCAATAGAGCCAAGTACAATCATATCAATCAGTAATGGAGGGAGGAAACAAAGTGTGTCTCATAAATCCATTTATTCTACTGATGAACTTTCCATGGCAGTTTTGTTTTCATATATTGGTAAATATTGGTAAATATATATAAAGCGGGAGGCCCGGGTTCGAATCCCGGTGGAGGCTGGAAGTTTTTTCACTGTTCTTGATTTTCCAACTCATTACGATTTTCATTTATATATATATATATATACACACAGAAAAAATACAACGGATTTGCAAATCGGGCAGAATGTAAAACATATTTTGCTCTTTTCCCCTGACTTATTGTTATTCACTCCAGAAACCTTTTCTAGGAGAATTTAACACAAATCTGTAAATGTTGTTATAGGTCATATGGAACATGTTTTTAACATATATATGCAAACAGGGTACCCTTTAGACTGCATGAAATAGTCACATGAATTTTCTACTTGAGTGCTGACTTAGCACTTGTCCCCATTTTAATGCAGCTAGGTTAGCTAGAAACTGGCACACTGACTTAGCAAAATGTGTAAGTTCATATTTTTGGAAACTGGAAATTTATTTGCTGGGTTTTGTTCTTTATCAGATTAGGCAATGTTTCATTACAGAAAGAAAAATGTGTATGTATTAACTGTTTTAGTACTAGGATGAACGGTTTTATTCTTTCTCTGTACCCCCCCTCCTCTTTCCCCTCCCCTTTTTCCTCTCCTAAAACAAACAAAACATGACTCTATCCTGAACAAAATTTTCTCATGGTAAAACCAGCTGGCAAGTTGGAATTAATTACAATATTAATTATAGTCTACGCATTTGATCACAAAGCCACCAATCAAGGCGATCAGTACTTTTGAGAAAGGAATATTGTTCTCAGTTTGTAAAGAAATCCAGCGCAGATTTTTTTGTCTTTCTTTTTATTTGTATTTTAGTTTTCTGTTTGCTTATTTCTTGAGTTAGTATGTCTTGATGAGGCAACGTTAGTTTTTTTTCTATTTTATAAGTTAACATATTCATTTAACTAAATGTGTATCTAATTAAAAATGCTGTGTTATTGAGCATAAATTAAAGAAAAAAATGGGTAAAGTTTTGCCAGGCAGGAAAGAAGAAACATAACTCAAATTTGCAAAATTATAAATATTATTAAGTACTTACTTTCTGGTTTAGACAAGGAGCAGATAGTATTATCGACGAGGGCGAGCTGGTAATGTTTTAGACTCGATTCATAGTCACCGTTCACTTTAAACATGTGACCCAAACGGAGATGAACTTCATTGGCACGGCTGAACCCAGAGTCTATGTACAACACCTGCTGGAAAGCTCGTATGGCCCTATAGAAGACAAAACGGAAAATGAAAGAGGGTAATTATCGTTAGTGAAATGCTTTCGTTATTAACAGAACAAAAATCTGAGTGAAGGAATCTGTTAGTATTGAAAACAAAGCTTGATGAATGTGAGACCAGCTAAAACTGAATGGTGTTAATGGTTAATGGTGAACAGGGAGAAACTACAAAGCGCATAAACCAACGTCATCCTGAATGGAAGGAACAGAGTCCTATCTCGGACAAACGTCTTTATAAACCGTCTCATTGGAAAGGTCATCAGTATGAACAAACAGCCGCAAAAATGTCAGAAATTCAACGCAACGTTCGCTAATGCTTAAAGTTCTACATTCATTTTTACTGCTACTGTCTAGTACTATATGGTACTATCGTCTTTCCCGAGACATTTGTCTAATTGGAGACATTTGTCTAATTGGAGACATTTTCAAAGTGTGTGAATAAACTGGAGGTGGAAGCCTCCAGGAAGGTACATTTGACAAGTTTTGAGTAAGTTTTTAGCCTGCCGGGATTTGCTGTCGATACCAATGAGTCAATGATACAATATTTTTTTCTGAGTACTGAGCTGTAGCGAGACTCTGCACACCCATACACACAAGCATACATATACAGACACTTACATACACATCTGTACACACAGAGATGAAGACAAACAGACAATAATAATCTTCCTATATTGTATGCCAACTTCAATAACTAATGGTGTATGCTTAATATACTGTACTGTATGTTGAGCACAATCAGCTTACAACACCTGGTACATCACATCCATTCTACCCTCCTCTGATAACCAACCAAGCTGGTGAAATTTAAGATTACACTTATGTAAGAAAAAGATAAGAAATATCTTGATTATATTGTTTGACTATCTGTAATTAGTTGTTGCCAGGTGGAAAGATGCAGGGCGTTTCTCACAACAGAATAACAAATGTGCACCAGCACCATTACTGGGACACCATAGATTACAAACACCGACCGGTGTTGAACAGTACTGTACAGTCAGTACAGCATGGAGCAATATGAAATATTACTGATGTCATTGACGTATGTCAAAAAATCTATTGCCAAAGTACAAATAAACCTTTAAAACTATTAAAAGTACCAAACTCAGGGAATAGTTTATCCAGTATCACATTGCACAATCATTTTTTTAAGGGTATGCTTAGCATTGTGCAATGTGATAGCGGATAACTTTTAAAAATACCAAACTCAGGGATATAATTTATCCAGCATCACATTGCACAATGCTAAATGCAAAATGGTCAAATTGCTTTACAAGTGCAAAGATGTTCTGTGTACTGTGTAACAGTTTTTGTGCACAGGAAGAACCATTACGCTAAATTTGAACACTAAAAATTATTCCCTGAAAATGTTTCCTTGCCTATCCTTCCCAGTCTTTTTCTTTCTTCCTTTCGACGGCGACAATGTCGTTATATACCTTCCCTACAGCAGGATACTGCTTGGTTTTTTGTTAAGGGTATACATTAGTGTACATTCCTGAAATGACAATTTTGTATAGCTAGTGGTCCAGAAAAGCCAGAATGAGGAAAAGATTGAAAAATTGGTTTTAATAACACAGCTAAGCAAAATTATGGCCATTCATTAACCTCTTTAATAAAATTTCTAAAAACACAATTTATGACCTAGTTTACATACTACAGTGTAGTTTGTTGAAGAAAGCTATCCTAACACAGTGAAAACACAGTACTGTGTACTTTTACCGATACAAATAGATACCGTTCTGTCTCGGTATTATTTACAGTATTACAGTTTTAAGCAAAACACGCAACACAATGGATAGGTAAGAAAAATCAAACCTCTTCTCTGAATACACGGCCTCCTCTGCACAATCGCTACATTCCATTAAAAAAAATATGAAAACGTTAATAATATATCCTCTGATTGACGACAGACCCGATCAATGTTTGATCAATAAAGCTTTCACTGTGAGTTAACTGTGAATACCCTGCGAATCCCATGTAACACTCTCTCGCACTGACTTCAGTCAGGTAGTGCATGCAGATTCCCACGTTCTCTCCAGGAACAAAAGTGGGGGAAGTACCCATCAAACCGTGACTGAGCTTGTCCTAAATATAGACCGTGACAGAGAAACCTGATGACATCATCCACCCTTTGCTACACACTGGCTTCAGTGACGTACTGTATATTTACAGGAAGTATTGCTCTTAAAGTTTGTCATACTTGAGGATGTAGGTAACGATACGTTATCGTACCGAGAAGACGAAACGAGACTATAGTTATGAGTCAATTAAATCCCACGCAACTGAAATATCAAAAAGATTGAAAAAACAAGAACATGCCCATAGGTGATTCGAGACACTGACAACTTCCGTGTGCATGGCCTGCTTTTTTTTCCTTTCTTCTTTTTTAGTCCGTCTGGACTCATCATCAAATTCCTTCCGTTACAAATTAGCTACATGACGAAGCAGCATTTCCTATCATTTTCTTTGCAAGGAATAAAAGGTTGACTTTTTTTAATGTCACAACAGATTTTATGGTCATTGAGAAAACCTGTCAACATTTCAAAAGAAACATTAGTTCATCTAGCGGAGCAAACTACTACGCTTTCAGTTTCACATACTAACGGCTGTCCACCGATACATTATTTCAGATATGATATGATATGATTTCCCCCAGATATCTGCTAACCGTCAAATAATGGTCACTCACGATGAAACTTAGACACTTAATGTGCTAATTGAACACGCCCTCATTCTCTGTGAGTTACTTAATTTTGTTTTTCGAATCTCATTCCAGCCGTTGCGGTATGTATTTCTTTGCTCTGTTCCGATAGTTAGGAGAATCAGAAATCTGAAAAGTTTTTAGCACTTTTTTGGTTTGCTACATTTGGGGGCAAAACTGATGATCTCTAAGGTTAATGTCTAGTAGCATACTAGTTTCAAGTACAAAGAACATTAACATCTCTGCATAAAAATTTGAGATCATGACACAAGTCTGCAATAAGATGGTAATACTGCAGTTAGTAACTATATAAAATTCACAGCTCAAATTTACAGTAAAAGGAAACTTGAAAAGTTAGTAACTATATGACAGCTATTGACTATATGACTGTACAACAGCTATTACACAAAAGGAGAATGAAAATTTGAAAATGCAAGAAAAATATATCTTTCTTCAAAATTTAACTTGAGAGTTTTAAATTAAATTTGATGAAGATCATGTATAAGAATAAAATTGATTTGTTGTACTGGAGATCGGATAAATGGACAATTTGAACAGCACAAGTAAACTACAGTGTATGTGTATGCAATATCACAGTAACTTCAGGCCAACTTACTTTTACGCAATATCACAGTGTAACGTATGCCATCCAACATTTGACTTTTTGATGCATTCAATGTTGAATGTCATGAATGGTAATTGACAGTGACAGCTGCACATACATTTCAACTTGTCTTTCATTACCTACCTGTTGTGCTTTACGAGCTAATGATTGAAATTTTAATGTGCAATGCACACAGTGATAAGATCATTTAAGCGATCTGAAGATAAATTAACAACTTTTTTGCTGTCTCATTCAGGAAAGAAATAATCTGTTGTCGTAACAAGGAAAGAACTTATAGATATGACTTAAAGAGCCAGTTTATAGATGTTTTCTGATTGATTGATTGATTGATTTACAGTTAAGAGTTGAAAAGTTGAAAACAAAAAACACCTATACCAGTTACACAATTAAGTCTCATACACTCACCAGTTTGGACTTTTTCAGAGGCTTGAAAACACTGTGTAGTCAAATTCTTCATGCGATTATAACAACCTGTACCAAAGAGGATGGCATCTTCATGTGTAAAATCAATCTAGGCACATCACAATGTATAATTGATTTCTACCACATGCACACTGTCCTGCAGTATCTAACTACACACAATAAACTAATACAAGAAGTCCATTCAAGTTTGTTTTTTTCTTCTTTTCCAAGCCCTCCAAAACCACAAGATTCCACTCCTCCAGTCTTATTTATATACTTAACTATAGAAGGGTGGCTGACCATTGAAAAGGGAGACAATAAACCAAGGAGACCATCATTGGTTATTAGCTATAGACTCAATACATACACCCAGTACACACATACTTTACTATAGAATAAATACCACCAGATTCCACACACTGATTGGCTTGAGTAACCAGCAAACACACACAGAAGAGAGACTGGCTTACAACTGACTGCATCAGAGTGAGAAAAATATCAAAAGATACTAAACTAAGAAATGTTTCCAATCAAAAGGAAAACGGGTGATTAACCTCCTGAGAGGCAAGATGAGTTTACCAGAGATGATGACACAAATGTCTAGTAAAATTTAAGAGAAAAAAAGATTCCTCCAAAACTGTAGTTATTATGCAGCCAATCCTGATAATAGTTATCCAAATGTTCTTCCCTGTGGCTGTTAAGAAGCTGCATTTGTGACAGCGATGAGAGATATGAGGATTCTCCAAATTAATTGGTAACTACTCTTAATCCATTAACAAACAAAAAATGGTAGTAGGTATTGATTCATGTATCTAACACAGCTCTAGTGCATGTTACCTAATCAAAAGCTTTGTACGGTCTTTGTTCAAATCAAACATTCATCATCATCGTTCAGTGTGTTTTCTCGCTTCTCGATCTCACAGTGAAAGAAATCACGTCCTTGACTGACTGTAACCTTTCAAGGTTTTCCTGCCCTGAGTACAAAGCTCAAAACAACTAACAGCAATAGACCATTCTCTACTCATCAAGGCCATCCATCCAGTCATGACCTAGCTCTCTCTTCATCTCAGAAAATGAGAGAGAATGAGAGAGAGGACAACTCTACTTGATGAGCGTCACATGACATGTGTCAGGTAAAGTAATAAAGATGGCTGATCAGTAGAAATGGATGATCCATGCAGTATAGCATGAGGGAAATGTACAAAAAAAATCATCACTAATAAACTTGTGGTGCCTTCTTGGGTGGATGGGGGATTGAGCTCAACTGATTGCATAATGTTATGTAACAGACTGAAAACATGTAGGACGACAATGTATAAAGCCCTATAACTACAAAGAATTCAATGATGAAGGGAAAACTTGTGCACTTTTTTCTTGTTATTTTTTTGGCTGAATAATCCTTTAATTTACACAAGTATAGATACAGATAATGTCAATTCTGAGGACGGGTGACATGACAATTCTTTGCGCTTTCAAAACTCGACATTATAACTTACTTTATGTAAAGGCTTTGCATTCAAGAAGATGGCAAAAATTTATCAGCAAACACATATGGAGACTTTAATAGTTAATATACAGTAGCTGGCGGATCAGCTAGCAATAAATTATGAAGTCACCAACTCAAATTACTGTATACATATTGTCGTCGTCATTGCATCTCTCTCTCTGTGTCCTTGTTTGCTCACACACAACGAGTCCTTCTACTTTATCTCTCATTTGTTTCTTTTTATATTCTTTTTATCCTCTTTTTATATTCTTTCAAAACCTTATAGGTCATAAAAGTAGTACGTGTGGTCGGTAGGTATAAAAATTGTCCTATAACTTATAATTGTTACAAAACCTAAGGTTACATAAAGCCCAAAGCAATTTCAGCTACTTACACCTAGCCTAGTTTTATCAAAATTATAGATCTGCTTATATTAAAGTAATGATTGAGTATTAACAAATTCATGCATGTCTTCATGGTAATTCAATCATTTATGTCATCGACTTATGAGGGGGGGGGGGACTTTTTGCTCGAACCATCCCAAAATACTCTATTTGAGGTTTATTATACGAATAACCTGACTAATTAGTCCACATTGACGGTGATGAAAATCATTGAACATTGCAACTGAATCATTGTCAGATACCTACTGTAACAAACGAGGTAACGGCTGCTATCAAAATGTGTCCGTCGATATCCACTGACGGATATGTATCCGTGGATATCTCATGGACGGTTTACACCCAGTTTATATTCCGACCACGATACCCATAGTCGCACATAGAAGATTGAGATTTTTTGGTCATGTAGCAAGACTCAAGGAGGACGCTCCAGCAAAGGTTGCTTTAAGAGAAGCATTGAGACATACTGCTAAACCAGTAGGAAGGCCCGTGACTACCTTGCTTGGAAAATAAAGTTGCAATTTAAGGACGTTAACATTAACAATTCCGAGGAAGCAATAAACCTTGCGCACGATCGTGATACGTGGCGGAGGTTAATCACTGAGCATGTCGGATAGACGAGACTCAACTTACTACTACGATACCTGTTGACACCTATGATATCGATGTTCTGGTTTCAATGACAGAACAGAAAGGATAAGTCCATTTCACACTTATTCATGACATTATTATACAAATACGGACAAAATACCAGCGTGTTGTTTGTCATCCAAACCATACACAATTGGTCACACATCATTCAAGTGATATTTACATATACTTTGTTCAAACTTGTATTGATGTTATTTATTTTATTTCAATAGGACAATTAAATGAAAGTTTGTAGAATACTGGAAATGCTCCAAAATGTTGGTGTTTGCTGAACTTCGGAATGAAGACGATGTGTGGATGCATAATGTTACTAAATGTTGTTGTTAAGGTTTTGTAAATCTGTTGGCTGGATGAGAAAGTGAAAGTTGTGATATTAAAGGCAGGTATTCAAGCTTGTTTGGTAATCTAAAAATGTTTATAATGTATCATGAAACAATGATGTAACTTGTTTGTAATCTAAACCGGTGGTTTGCAAACTATATGAGTGCAACGCAAAGGTGGGTCTTGAATATTGCTTCAGAGGAGCATAAGGATTTTCTAAAGCTTGGAAGATTCATCCACAGGTTTTCGGCCCTTGTTATGATCTGAATACGATCAAATCCAAATGGTCCAAGCAAGCTTCATAAATGCACTCTGCGCATCCATTCTGAAAGGCAGGGGAGGGAGGGGGGGGCATGACTCACCCACGTCAGGGAAGATCCTGGGTCTAATGGTTATTGGACTGGTTCAATCATGTTAATAAAAATTCAAGCTAGACTAGTTGTCTGTCCGCTGCAATTAAGAAAGTTCAATATTCTGTTACATAGTTTTGCACTATGATTTCAAGATCTATCCTACCTTGTAGCAGGACTGTAATGTTGGATTGGCAGCTGGAGCCGAGCTCACTCCAATCTTTCAATCAAGTCCTTGCGGTAGTCAGAATTCCACTCATGAATGAAATCCATTGCTTGCAACAAGCATACATACCTTGATATATAGGATTTCAGCAGTGAAAACATACCTCCCAATCTGAACGAATGCAAATTTTGACACATCGTCAAATGCATTCTTTTTAGTACCGGGATCCATCATTCAAAACCGGGACCGAATGGAAATTTTCTGCCCGAAACAAAAATATTCCCTCCTCCTAAAACAGGACATTGATGAAGGCAAGCAATCATTGTGATGAAAACAGAAACAAAAGCGAGCTAGCAAAACAGGCAAAAATGGCCTCTTGAGTTAGAAGGCTCTCGAAGGGTAAACCAGAAATATTTTGACCGAGAGCAACAGGTTTTAGACGTGAAAAGCACCAAGGCCTGATGACAGTCGAGGCTGAAATCACAAACTAAGTTGGCATGACATTGCACATAGGTTACTATACGACCGTCGAAAGTGCATGGATTAAGCACCCCAAGGAAATGGAACTCTCCACGGCAAAGAAGTAATTTTCATTACAAGTAGAGGAAGCTGTACTAAGTAGTTAAAGATTATAGGATGGCTACACAGTGACTGAGACTGATTAAACTCTCTATTTTGGGCTTTCGGTTGTAAAAAGGGAAGACATTCTGTCCGAGCCGTGTGGCATTCGCACATGTAAAAGTAATGGGAAACTGCTCAATCTCATCGGCTACTTGGAATAGGTCTATGATCAAACTAAGAGATCTCTGTCGTTAACTTAAAGTCAATTGGCTTCTTCTCATTTGCATAAACATTCCAAATGGTTCAATCTAACACTAAAAATGTGTGTCCCACAAATTTTGTGTCATTTTTATTTTTTCATATTTTTATTTTCAAAACTTAACATAATTTCACACCCCAGCAAAATGTCACCTTTCAGTTTGAGTGGACTAAATTAGTAACATATGAATTCAGAATATACCGACATCTTTCGATAATTGGTGGGGGACTGGTACCACTTAGAATGAAGCATTAAAAAAAAAAAAAAAATACCTGTAGTGCAACTTAACACAGATCTAATTGATAAGTTGCACAATACTGCAGAAGACCAAACATCTTTCTCTGTGATACCCAGACAATCCTTTTAAACAACAAATGAGCAAACCAGTCCTTGACAAACCAGACAACATTTCAGTCAATAATTTATCCAATAACGCATAGCAAAATGCTATGCAAAACGCGCAACATATACAAGAGCAAAGATGTATATAGTTTTGGCACACCGGTATAGTAATGTGTTATATGAAGCATATTTTCAAGTGCTCCTTCAAAACGGGTACACAAAATTCCCTGCATATTTTTTCATTGTGGGTGTGCCTTTTGAAAATAAATTTGTGCCATCATGCCCCTTAACTTCACTCGCATGTTCTGTCAGTTCCTCCCAAAATACAATTCTATAAATATAGATACAGATATTGATATAGATATACCAATATACCATTTCAGGTGAACAAACTTTGTGGCATTAACTATGATAAGAAGTACAATGAAGCCACCATTTGGGAGGTACTGAGTGCAAGATATGGATAGCTGAAGTCAAGGGTAAGACAAGGTTTTCACCAGAGAAAAGTATAAATTCAAATCAGTTAAACCCTTTCAAATGAGTTGCCAAACGATTTGATGTATCCATTAAGGTAAGGTGACCAGACGTCCCCGACTTTCGAGGACAGTCCCCGATTACAGTGTGCTGTGTGCTGAACAAGTGTCCCCGAAAATGTCCCCGATTTGTCAAAATGTTCAGGAATTTCGAAAATATCCCACATTATTAGTAAAATAATTGTAAAAACAAAATTTAGTCAAGTGTGCAGTCGCAGAATGGAACTAACCAGTATTTCAGGTGGGCTAGTGTAAAGTGGAATATTGCTAGATCGATCTAGCCTAGCACTCTTTCGTAAAGTAAGTAAATTTCATCTAAGAAAAAGCTACATTTTTGAAAATAAAATTGATTTAAAGAGTGCTTCTAAGTATCACCATTTTACATCTAAGCACCTTAGGCACTTTAAAATTTTCCAAAGGGGAGGGGACACCCCTTAGACCTCTCCCCGATATCAGTCACGCAACATATGTCCCTGATTCCAGTCAGGCAAATATGGTCACCTTACATTAAGGCTTCAACTTAATACGCAAATATCACTTATTTAGGCTTTGTGGAAAATTGACAATCAATGTTCTCTAATTATTTTTATACATGAACGGTTTCTGAATTTTCCTTTTATTTGTGATCATGAAAACATAGCCCAACACTCCCTTTCATTCACACTCCACTCCTAGGCCAGGGATCAACACAACATATCTTCATTCATATT
>KN883172.1:71031-81107 GCA_000934455.1 Apostichopus parvimensis | reverse complement strand
ATATATATAATTGAAATCGTAGTGAGTTGGAAAATCCAAAACGGTGTAAAAACTTGCAGCCTCCACATATAAATGTTCACACGAAGGACATTGATTGCTCTCTCTCTCCGAACTATCTGAGCGACCGTACCATCTAAGGGAACATAACACACATCTAACACTCACAACCTCTACTACGGCAAACTAACAACCAATTAGGCATACACCAGACATAAACCACTACTGCATACACTACGTACTGTACGTCTATTGAAACAAGACCTAACACAATCTATTATAACAGGAACAGACCAATTGTCTACAGCAGCAACACTGGCTAGTAAACACAATGATCTATCTAGACGGTAAAAAAAAATGTCGCTTGATTAACTCAGCCTGTTTCCCATTGACCCTCTGCTGGAGTTTTGGTCTACAGAAATGAGGGATTCTTCGCATAATATGCATGGCTGAAGCAAAACTGACTGTCAACAAACCCCTCAGCAGCTGGCCAGCAAATTTTCAGTCCGCCGCTGATCGGCTGCAGTGATATGAAAGGTTCGGGAAGCTCACCACTGCTGTGTGTGAACAGTGTGTGTGTGGAAAGTGTATGGCCGGCCAGTGCTACAGTTAACATTATGAGGAAAACAGCAATGCAATAATACTAGCATGTGCTATGGTATGGTGCTATGGTATGGTGCTATGGTATTACTGTGTGAAAACAGCTTACTGATTAGTTCCAGTACTACTGGTGTGTGTATGCATAGTCCATGTGTTACACTGTAGATTACACGTAGTTCGTCACTTTGAGTATTGTAACCAATCACACAAGGTGAAAGGCATGAAGAATTACACTAATACTTCTATAGTCTAGAGGTTGGGGGAAATGTATGTGACAGGAGCCAACTCACTCGGGTTTTAGTAGGAGTCTCCCAGTCTGTTAGACAATACCACAGTCTCCCAATGTAATGCGCATATCTTATCAAAATCTGATTTATTAATTTTGGGTAAACTGCAATCAGTAATGGGCTGCACCTTTACCTTTCTTCACACCTACCTACCTGCCTTTGGATTGTGGAGAAAATTCAGTTCTTTCATGGTGTAATGATTGCATAAAATGATTACGCCTAGATGTCATTGTGTTGAGAAGCGTTAACAATAGCTCGAAAACTACTGTACCGTTACATATATAGCCTTTGTTATTGTTGCAATGTGTACAACCCCAAAATGTGTATAAGCCTCTGTATCTACAGTACCTTTCATAACACTATCTTGTTTCGGCTGGATTTTGGCCAATTCTGTCTACTCCCCCCCCCCCCTTGTCTACTTTGACATCTCTTACATTACAACCATTATTGGCTGGAAAATTTTAAATCTCCCCATTTCTCATGAGAGACAGGTTTGGCAAGTATTATTTAGGGAATACAATCAAAGTAGATATTACAGTTCATCTACTTATCATCCCACATCACATTGCAATATTGTTAGAGTATTCTTGTAGGTGGAAAACACTGCTGACAACTCTTCATTCCACAACTGCAAGACGCCTTTAATACAATTAGTGCTATATTGCAGGGATGTGCTCACACTGGGCGGCACCGGGCGGCTGCGCCCAGCAGTTCTGAACGCCGCCCAGCACAAACAGTATTTTAAATATTTCCGCCCGGCACTTTTTTGATGATAATTTAACAAATTTACCATATACAAATTCTGGGAGAATACATGGCACAGAATAGGAAAATAGCACCACCTAAGCATACTTCATGTGCAAAATTTGTCCTGTGGGGAGGGGGTACCCCACCCATGAGATCCCTCTCCCAGGGTGTGGATCACACTACCGCACAATCTGCCCGGCACTCAAATATTCCTGAGCATAATCCCTGATATTATATATATCGTTTTTGTGTTGTTTGGCCATGTCGACCGTCGCAACGTAGCGACCTGTTGCAGACGTGTATCTCTGAAGAAGAAGACGAAATCACAACTCCCTGGAAGAGCTTTGAATGTTAAACAAGAGCCATCAGATATGAGAAGAAAATCAACTATATTGCGTGAAATTGATTTAGTTAATTGCTAATAATTCAAATGAGTTCCTTTAATGTAGTGATTTGGGACATATTAACAGGTAGTTCATACTCAAGATGACAAAATGTCTGATAAGTTCTCTATGTTGGTATTGAACTAAATTTTGACTTTGGACTTTATAGTATCTTTGCCAAAAACAACATCGGTTTTGCTATTTACCAAAGCGAATCAACATTTCACATTCTAGTTTACAAACGTCCCAAGTCCCAAGTACTGCCTTTAATACTGCCTTTATACGTCAAATCAAAAGCTATACTCCGGAAGAGTGTTGGTTAGAATTTTGAATTATAGATGTTTTGACATTTCTATAGCATAATGGTTGTTGGTAGGACAAAAAGCCAACTTTTCTTGTAATATTTTTAAGCCTTCAAACCACCTGAGACCAATAATATTAACAAAATAAAAATAAAACAAAACTATGGTGCTTTTTTTGTGTTATTTTGGTAAAATCCTTGACTCGGATTTTGTCAACAATGAACAGGACAATATAGTTTATTAGCTTGGGCGGTCAAAGGGCAATTTCCAATGAATGAAGTCAAAAGTGGTAAATGTTTTATAGTTTTTCAAATATGCTTTTTGCACGATATTATTCTGATTTGCCAGAGCAGACTGTCTGTATGACGATATGTTTAGAAACGACGTTGACTTATTAAATCACTAACTCATGAATATTCCCTAAGCCAAAAAAAATCTAAGAGGGGGTGGAAGTTTGATCAATTGCAATTTTTCAATTGAAGTAATATTAAATTATAAGGCAGAAAAGCTGCTTAAGTACAGCAGGGTAGCATCTTCCTTTGCTTTGGTACAACTGATTACCAGGTAGGTCACTCTGGGCAAGGTTTACCAAGGGTGCAAATGTTGTGAGGAGACAGGTAACTGAGGAGCGAAGAGTACAATGGACCAACTTATGTAATTCCATGGCTTTGTCAGGAACTAACAAAACGAGGATAGCACTTCAGGGGTTCAAAGTGGAACCACTTGTTGATTTCAAAAATTAAAACATGGAGTGGGCCATGGCCTGGAAGTGGGTCAATGGGGGTGCAAATCTTAAAATGCTACCAATTCAGACAGGTAGGTAGTGCATTAAAGAGAAATAACAGCTAACATTCAAATTTATCCGTCACTTATTCAAAGTTAATGCTTCATTCAACAAATTTAACACTTCTATAGAGCAGGAAAACTGGTGATGGTCAGGTATTTTTCCAGACAGAACTAAAACCAAGAGGCTTTAATGGCACCCTAGTTGATTCCTTATGACTCAATTGACATCCCCGACCATTCCCATCTTTGTAGACTACCCAGAGTGGGAAATTGGGGCAAATCCAATATATAGCGAGGGTCCAGGTTTAAAACAATAGCCTTAGCTACAGTAAATCAAAAGTGCAGTTTTGTGTGGACAGTTTTGTGTGTGCTATGCAAATGATAAAAGGAAATTATGGAATATCATCCATGGTACTGTTTGTTAAAACAATCATGATTGCAAGACTTTATAACAAGTTTTATGCAAATCTGAGAAGTTTTGGGCTTGAATAACAGATCTATTCTAGAACTAGGTGAATGTATAATTCAAGAAGCATTATCTCTTTTTCACCGGATGCCTACTCCATCACCTGGATATGAAAACAATACAATTGTAGTTCTTGTTCACCCTATCTGTATCACTGCAGAAATGATTAAGATGACCCTGAATTTGGACTTGACAATAGACATGACAATGATCTCACCCACCCTCCCCCCCCACGATCCCACCCCACCCACAAAACTAAATAAAGGCATCAAATTCAGTCATCAAATTCGTGTAATAGAGCCTTCCTTTCTTCCTTACCACAAGGTATTATCTTCCAAATGCAGACAATAATCACATGCAGAGTCTGTAGTTTTCTCTTGCCATGTAAGAGAAGCCACGCAGCAATATGGTTCAAACTACAAAGCGTGGTAAATGACGACGAGAGGAGGGTTCTCGTGACTGTCGACCACGAAGAGACAAGAAGCAGTCGAGAAGAACGGAGCTCTCCGTGTAAGAGAGGGATACCCATTACAGATTTAACATATTGTCGGTAATCGAGAAGCAAGTCATGGAGTGCATCGTACATGTGCCAGACCCATTTATAACAAACTGTGACAGGATGGGAAACCTTTGGTGCCTTTAAAGCAACTGTACTCTTCAAAAAGAAGAATTAAAAAATTGAGAGATCACGCATTGATGGATGATGTCCTCAGACATGAAGGGTCCAGAGGACTCCTGATCAGAGTCATGAGTATACCCTCAGAGGCGAATGGTAATAGTCTGATCGACCAAACTGTCTGGACATCACTAAAGAGGAAATCCCTTCATTAAGACATGGCCGATTTCACTTTGGACGTTTACATTTGATGTCATCACTAAAGGATGCATTCTTCTACGTCATGCTAGTTTTCGGAGTCACGGAGGAGTATAGTGCAATCGGTTAGAAGGTCAAAAGGTCACAGGGTCAATCGGTAACAGTACGAAACTTTGGTTCATAGATATTTAAGTGATTGTTCACTGTATACAATAAATGATACAACAAAGAGAGTAATTATCAGCCGATATTTCACGTACAGTACTTTCGTTCAGATAACTTAAAATTGGAAAGCTAGGAAGGAAGAACTATCAATTGATGATATTAGACCATGAAAGACTGGACAGTCATATTATTTTTGCAAATATCTACAATGAACTGTCACTGCCTTTTGACAGACTGGGCTACACAGCATAAAACTTCTTCGAAATTCACACTTTGTTATCAGGGGTTTAGGCAGCTAGCTGTCCAGCCGTCTGTTGCACGGAATGTTTTGCAAATTGACGGCCTATTTTTCCGTGCACGGCTTGCAAAATATATACAAAGCCGTGCAAAGTTTTCTCAAGTTTTCAGTACAGAGTACGCAAATAAACAGATTTACAGAAATGAGACAGACGATTGTCAATTTTTTTAAAAAAATTCCCTGACTTCCCCTAATTTTACCATTCAAATCTCGTATTGACTATGTAAACAGCTTGCAATTTACCCCTCCGATACCTCAAAAATACAAAGTTTCTAAGGGGGCGTTGCCTCCTAAGCCCCCACAAGGGCCCCCTTGACTCCCGCCGTGAGGAGCCTCGTGATTGCAATGATGCCTTCTTCACCATGATGCCCCAAAAAGGTAGGCACCCACTTTAAAAATGTGGACACCCACATCTATCATTTCTGCCTCAACTCCTGCTTGTTAGTAGTGAACAGGTGGTTACCTAGAGCAGGAGAATCATATTAAAACATGTTTTCTTCTCAAAAACCTACATTATTTTTATGTTATACATCAGCAAAGCCCCAAATTGTGGATATAACCACAGCCATGTTAAATGTGACTGGAAGATAGTAGTGGCATTAAAGAGCACAGAACGGATGTTTTGGTATCAAAGCTGTATCAACTTCATTTGCTATACAGCAGGCATTCATGAATAGGTTTAAAAACTAGAGCAGCAATGCCCGATAAACTTTCGCGCCTAAATGGTCCAAGAATATGTGGTCCAAACACATTGGCTCAAAAATATATTTGCCCCTCAAACATGTGGGCCTAAATAGTCCCAAAAATATCGGGCCCCACAAATTCAAGCCTAAAGAATGTGTATCAAAATACATTTGAGGTGGAAATCAACTTTGGGCCCACCCGGCCCAAAAATTGGGCCCGGATTTTTTTGGGGGGTCCAGATGTCCCAAAGAATGTTATTAACCAACAACTGTATACCAAGTTAAGCAACAATGCAACTTAAAAGGGGAAGTTCATGATAAAACCAGACATTTATATGTGATAGGCAATGAATATTTTAAACTTATTTACCCGATAATATTGGATTTTACCAAAATGACTCCAAAAGTTTCCAAGTGAAACAGTTGCACTGCCTATTTGAAGAGCGGCTATTTTGTCTTATTCTATAGCTTCATGGTATAATAATCCCCCGAAACAGCTGTTTTTGGTTTGTTTTATATGTGAGGTGGAACACATGTACGAAATATCACATTTTTCATTTGCTGAGTTCAAACATGATTTGACCAATCAGAACATGCAACAGTGCATATAGGATTTTGGTGTGTAAAATCTCTCGCACCTCTCCATTGAAATACTGTGTAATGTTCGATAAAATCTAAACATGAACTACTTTCGAACAACTAGTAGTAGTAAGTACTACAAATCAAATCGTTTTTTAATTTTGGACCCTGCAATTGTTAACAATACCTTTGCAATCAGTGTTCGAGTACCACTATTTTGGAGATTTCAGTTCAAAGTAAGTTTAATACACCTTTCTGCTTATGTGAATCCTTTGAAAAATGCTGACTGCAAACTCACAGAGGCATATTGCAGCATATTTTGGTGTTGGTTGGCTATATTGTGGGCAAGGCAGTAAAATGCTCTATAGCCTATACTGATCTAGGCCTACATTTTGTTATGACTTTCAGCTGTTCCACAATGTGATGAGCTTCCTCCCTCCAGATAAAGCTTACTACCATATCATACTTCCACATTTTCGACGGAGTGAGAACTCTAACAAGAATTCTAAGACATGGAAAAATGATGGAAATGGCTATAACTTACCACTTCCCTTTATCTTTATCTATTTTATCCCTTTATCTATTCATGAACAAGCTGTATTGCTGTCTCAATGTGGCACTTTCACGGCAAATTTACAGAAAAATCAGCCAGCAGTTGCAGAAGGCTTTTTTAACAGAGAGACAGACATTATTTCCCCCCCCCCCCACCCTCCCCATAAAGTACCACATATAAGCTCTACTCACATTGGTGGGTTGAGCTAAAGAATTGAAAGGACGTTTTGAATTTTCTTACTGTTAAGAAACTTAAATGACTGTGGACAGGACAAGACAAAGTGAAATTCAAATATTGTATAATTATATGGATGTTAATACAGCATAGGATTTGCTATGTAGGAAGGTAGGCTTAAAGGCTAGGTAAAAACATTCAGTGGCATGTTATTATGAGTTATAATACAGCAGCATAACGCAACAGCATAACGCAAATACAGTAGCATAAGGCAAGTTACAATACAGCAGCATAAATCATAACGCATAACAGCAGCAATACATTGCTCAGGCAAAAACGTAAATGAATTTTATAACTTTTTCTAACACTGTCAGCTGTGATCATGGCATACATCAGACAGAATTATTAAATGTTCATAAGCAACATCACTGAAGATAATATAAATACCAAAACAAACCTTAATCTTATAGACATAATATTCTATTTTTTAAACTAACCCCTGAAATGTTATCAACGCATCAATCATATTGAGATGTCTGTCATCTTGGTCAATTTTGGCCTTGCCCGTAGTAAACGTGCGTGAAATAACTATCTATGTATTAACACTGCATATCGCTTAAAGAACTAACGAGATCAGTTTGACTGAAATCCACATTGAATGTGATAATACTGCTAGCACGCCGTTGCTTTTACGATACACACACTTAAAATTGACGTCGGTTTAGGCAACATCGTTAAAGGTCTTAATTTCTTACCAAGAAGGAGACTTGTCATATTCCTAAAAAAAAGTCAGTCCGGTATACTACATTCGCGGAACACCGCCCAGCGACTAAGCTTTGTTCAATTTTCACTATATCTGAAATCAGCTGTAGTAGTACAGAGCGATCTACACTGTGTTGGTTAATTACACCGGCTGCCGGTAGCTGCTTGCCTTGACTACATTATCTCTACACACTACCATAGTATTAGTATCACGACAGACCATACACACAACAGTCAATGCCTCTCTCTCTCTCTCTCTCTCACTCTGAAATTCTCCACGAAGAGAGACAGAACAGAACTGCCTAATGATGAATAAGGCCACTCCTACCTTGGAAAACAGCCAACGAGAGCAGTTCATTGATGAAAAAATCCCAGGTAACACACAGAAAAATGCAGTAGCTACAGGCAGCTCCCAAAAATAAGAGTGATCCAAAAAAAAATTGTTTAGTATCCCCTCCTGGTCCACAGGTGTTACGGTATTTCACAAAACCTAAACAATCCTATACCTCACAAGTAGTAAGCTACCAATGAATGGTAACCACTAAATAAGCCATGAAGTGTGCACACACGGCTTTGATCACGTAGGCCACTGTGTCAGTCAAAATGTATGCAGCTGATACATGCATAATACCTGTACATTCTTTCCCTTGTCTTTGTTCAAGGGTACACACAGGAAGATGGCAGTTTCCATTTTCATTTAGGGGGTTTAAAGGTATATTTGCATATTTCTTACCAATTTGTTTACACACAAACTGACATAATTCTGGTCTCGATTGATCTTGAATATTGAAGGCAAAAATAGTAGCAAGTGCCTTCCATGTCTCCAACCATCGAGATAAAGAAATGTTCAATGGGAAACTACATGACAGAGAAGTAAACTCCTGTGGGAGGAATGGTCACAGCTAATCGGCCAACATATAGGGCTATAATGCACAGTTGTGGACTGCTGCTATCAGACGTACACAGGCCGGCAACAGTGTGCAGTGCAGTAATGGACTAAATTCCTGTGGCTTGCTTGGTATCATAGTGCAGTAGGCATTCTGATAGATAATAACGTGTGTGTGTGTGTAAATATATATACATATCAGTCAGACAGTAGCCAATCATTGGTGCAAAGTTAAAAATTTGTTATGAATCCACAAATAAGGCAAAAGTCTCATAAAGGTGGTCTGGTCTCTATATTGTCTTCAAGCCATTTTGAAGAATTTAAGGCCTATCCTATTTGTTTTGCCATTTTTATATGCTTTATTTTGGTAAGGGGGAGGGGGGAATGGGAGGGAGATATTTTATTTCTTTTCTTAAATATAACACAGCTTCTGGATAAGGCTAAGTACTCAGTAACTAATAGATATGCTTTGTCACAAAAGGAACATTTTTTTGTCAATAAAATATTCTTCAAACCATACATAACGGCAAACAGACGAGACATTGCTTATATATATGCATTATTGGATATCATATATAATTGCTGTAGCTTCTTCATATCCAGAATATGTAAGAGAGTGGCTCATATTTAGTCACCTTTTATATAGACCCTGCAGACTACCAACGTTACGGAAATGTGCTGAACGATTTAGAAGCAATACGTACAAGCTCATTCACGACAATAGAGGGAGAATGAGCTTTAAAGATTTCAGATAAAGATTACTCGCAGAACGAACGTCAAATGTGTGTGGGAGTGAAATGCCTGCAAATTGCAATTATCTTCCTTTTTCATCTTGTGTCGAGATTGAAGGATGCGTCCACGTTGTCAAGGATTCCGTTTTATAAGAGAATCTAGGATTTGTTCCCTCTTATCCTGTATGTTGCATGTCATTGGGATACAATCTGTGTATTCTTTATTCAAATTAGTATAATGGGCTGTGTACAGGGTTGGCCGGTTTTTACCGGGCGGTTTTTACCGCCCGGTAAATACCAGGTATTTACCGGTTTTTACCGGGAGGTTTTTCCCACCTATAAGTGGGAAAAACTGGGAAAAACCTCAAATTATATAGAATTCCTAAAAATTCATGTGGAACTTGTGGAGGAGCATGGGAACTACAAGAAAATAGAATCTTATAGTAGGGGGTAGGGTTACATCCAAAGAACAGCCATGATCTATGACTGTGTGTTTACCAATTAAACTATTGTAAATAATTCAAATAAGTAATGTATGAATTGGATGCTCAAATCAACCAACTTTATTTTCCTATCGAGATGCATAATTCCATAATCTAGAGAATGGACAAGTATGAAACTGTTGGTGCCTCCTCAGGCTACGGTTCGTCATATTATACACATCACATCGTCTTGTTACATGGACGGTTCGTCAGTCTGTATCATACAACACATCACAAAAACATGAAAAGTGAGCAAACATATTCACAGTGTAACTAATTTATAGGCACTGTACTATGTGACTGTTGTGACATCAACTAATTTGAGAATAAGTAACATCTGGAACAGTTACCTTGTGTTGTTGATACTCCTAAACCTCTCCA
>KN883172.1:50472-62505 GCA_000934455.1 Apostichopus parvimensis | reverse complement strand
TTTAATTTAATAATCAGTCGAATGACCCCCTTTAAATCTTAAACAATCGAAACATCGATCAAAGTGGCTCGACAAGTTATATTGTCCATAAAAAGACCGATTAACCTCAGCAACTCAGGAGAGACACAAGATTCAATAGAAAACATTTGACTTGCATGGCTTTAAATTATAAACGGCCACTTTCTTCTGCATTGACATCAACGACCGAGCTGAGATAGCGACCCTACAGAAACGTTAACGAAACCGGTCTGTGTATGATGTACAGCTTTGATGTCAAAGGTCATTCCAGACTAACCAGAGGAACTAACACTGTACGTGACAATGTCTTGATCTGGGTAAAA
Source organism: Apostichopus parvimensis (assembly GCA_000934455.1). NCBI lineage: Eukaryota > Metazoa > Echinodermata > Holothuroidea > Aspidochirotida > Stichopodidae > Apostichopus > Apostichopus parvimensis. Next base: position 62,164 of record KN883172.1, on the reverse strand, counting down.
ACTATGTGCAAACTAAAGGCCGTCAATTGAACTCCACCTAACTTATTTAAGCTATGGAGTTCACATTATATCATTAATATTGACAAACGAGAATAAAACGTAAGATATTTTAGTCAGCGTCATAACACTCAGGGTACCGACACAGTTCTTGTTTCTTTCGATTACGACTTCAGGCTGGGTGTGCACACCTAAGTTTATTAGTTTTACAAATTTATGCAACTTTGCATTAAATTTTCCTCTCTTTTTGTTTTTCATTCATTTTTTTTTGGCTTTCTCCAGGGTTTCTGGAGGCCTTTCCACAAGAAATTTTCTTTTGTTACTTTCAGATTTAACCAGTCGTAAATGTTCGTTTGGTATGGTGTATTAAAGTAGGATACTTGTTTTTTAGTTCACGTGGATATGAAACATTACGGGCAATTTCAAACGTTTACCAAATCTTTCTGAAAAATGTTAACATAATAGACAGGGCTTAACATGGCTTGAATGCATAGCCATTAACAAATCAAAAATTTATAACGTGAGATTTATATAAACTTAATATTTAATGAAAAGACATGTGCAGGTCTTTCTCATGAGTTTAACAAAGGTATCATAGGTTGAGAGAACCTGAGACTTTTGAGACTGACTGGGTGGAGGATGGGGGGGGGGGTCATTGTAAGTTTCATACATGCAGAATCTTCAGGGTACTGAAATTGTTTCGCCTTTTAAAGTATGTTTGGTTCCATGCAGGGAAAAATGTATTGCTAACAATTTGCAAGACCAGCACAAAGTTCATACATTTTTTGTCTAACATGAAAACTTTTAGAACAAACAAGAGCCCAACAAGCACTGCGGTTCCTTACGCAGTGGAATATTAGAGTTTTATATGTCATCACACAATATAATAATATTTAGGCCCACATGTACCAGCTATTAACCAAACGCTGCATACCCCAAAACTCACGTTTTGATACAATTTGAGTTAAAGTTGTAGAGTTATTGCAAATTGCTCAAATGGTCCCACAAATATTCAGCAAAAAAAATTCGGGCCCAAAGAATGTGTCCCAACATGCTTTAGAGGTGGAAATAAAATTTGGGCCCACCCAGCTGAAAAATGGGCCAGGAAATTTGGGGGCTCAATTGGCCCAAAAAAACCTTAGGCCTACATGTACCAGCTATTAACCAACAAGTGTTTAACAAGTTTGGCTACAATCTGACTTAAGGTTGCAGAGTTATTGCAATTTAAAGATTTTTACGTTTGACCTATAACCTCATTAATATTGATAAGGTCAGTGCCAAAAAATATAGGGCAAACTTCAAATTAATACATACATAGCAGGTATTACAAATATCCATCACTCCATTGTTGAGTTATCGCAGACCAAAGCATGTTTCACAGACACACACGTGCACACGCCAACCTGAACTTGATATAAAAGCTCTCAGTCTTTCCCTACATCAGTTGTTATGAAATTAAAATGTACATATTGCTCAAATGATAGAAACTCAACATTGCCACTGTCCAGAAAGAAAAGTTCTCCTCAAAATGGAAAAGTATTTGTTTCCATTTTCAATCATTGCCTCAGCTAAACTCTTTGTGTAACTTACTCCTTTTTTTTCTTGCTTTAAGTTCATGTGGGTTTTCGAAACACAATTTTGAATAGGATGAAGAGAGGAGTCGCTCGAGAGGTTTATCGGCTTTGTCGTATATTAATTCTCGGTGGGGCTCTTGGTTACATTTAATACCAAGTCAGAAGGTAATAGTCTATGTTGTATGTTTGCTAGACGATGCAAAGGTGCACGACGCATGAACTGACATCAAGAAGCATTTCCTTTGAGTGTCCTCATTCCCACCCCATATTACGCCTCCCTTAAGAATTCCCTTCATGTTATCACGGCAACCCGAGGAAGGTCATAATTTTTAACTTCAGACATAACATCATACATCAGAGCAATTATCCATATATACTTTAGATCGTTCAACTTCCGGACAATCCAAAAGGCAACTTAACAAATTAATCGCTCTCCTTGACGTATGACCAAAACAAAAGACAAAAGGGGGGAGGGAGGGGAAGAGGAAGGAAATGTCCTCTTATTGAGTTAAAGCTTATTCAGATTCGTTATGTCCTATGTTAAAATAGTATATAACTCTGCATTGATTGCTACATATATGCAGAGTATGCATGGTCTGTTCGTAACTGTTTCAAAAAAAAACTACTACTCTTGCATCTTAACCATCTGTACCATTTGACATTAATGAACCACATTTTTGACTAAAGAGCATTTCGTGAGCTTGATATGTTGCCATAGAAACACCAACCTCCTGCATTAACCAATGAAGTAATAGTTCTCTGAAAAGTCAAGGAAGGAAGCAAAAGTTACAAATTAACGTGCATCATCTTCAATGCTTTATCTTGGTGATTTGCCAGCAGAGAAGGTTAAAATTTGTATGTGGCTAGTTTTTAATTTAACACAGGGTTACACAGTGTGATGAATCTGTGGATTTACAGATGCTAACAATGAAGATCTTAGTCTTTTGCCTAGAATGCAGTGATGAGCCTGGGGTAAAAAAAAAAAACATGGAACTTTGCAAAAATTGCAGTATAGGTTCCCGGTTTGCATAATGATACAGTGTGTTAAGATAATAGTTTTTGTCCCCCTGCCGGTTGGATATCCATAGGTAATCAAATGATACAACGCTGTTGTTAGAAATTCACGGAAATTGAGAGGTGTAAATTTCGGAGGTAGAAAAGAAATCATGGATATTCCGCGAATTCGCGGAAAGGCTCATGCCTGCTAATGACATATCATTCCTGGTACAGTTTTGGTGGACTCCAGTAACAAATTAAGTTTTACATTTGTGAGCTTTATTTTAAATGTTGATGTATGGTATCACCAGATTTAATATACCAAATTCAACATAAAATTACACTTTTCGTCAGGAAAAAGTACAGTTTACCTATTTCCAGACCAGACAGAACTGGTCTGATGGTAGTTTTTACTAACAATATACTCAGATTTGCTAAACATCCATAAAGCACTACAGTACTATTATATTATGCTAAATGCCAATGTCAGCAAGGACTTATGGGTTAAAGATCTTTAGTTTCCTCAACCAAATAAAATACAACACTTTCTTGAAGGGATGCATTGTGTATCACACTTTCCCCTCTATTTTAGAGGGTCAGGTATGATAATAAAGCTACTTAGACAAATATCTACTTCAGTTATACTCATCAACTAGCTTGGTGAAACGCCGCTGTTCACAATGCAATTAAGCTAGTTTAAAGCAGCAGTCAGGAAAACCAATAAACAGAAGGGGGGCCAAACCACACAGGTCATATAACAGTAGCATGCCACCATATCTCTACTGCATCAAGGGACCTTCACTACAGTATTCATAGACCACACTAGAGAACTTAGTATGAGCAGAAGTCATTAAAGGCATTGAAGACTCGCCCCAAACCGTTTGCAGCGCTCTGAAAAAGTTAACTTTCCGTTGCTTGCAAGCGAAGTTTTCTGCCTGTCGCTACAAAATGCAGACAGTAATGAAACATGATACCTTGTTATCTTTAGCTGGACCTGAGATGTCCATGGCTGTATCGTTTGCTGTGGGTATTGACCGCAGCTGTATGTACTGACTGTACACTAGTGTCTAATTACCGACGGTAACAAGCTGTGTGTGTATTTTCTGGGATCGATGGTGGTGTCTAACACTTCTGTTACACCTCATTCGAAACTAGGTCAGATTACCGGCATTAGACGTTTCTTTTTGCGTGAGTCTTCACACCCTTTAACTTAACAGAACACCACCACATGAAAAAAACCAGTGAGATACAGGGTAAATGGAGAATATATGATAGCAATATAGTAAAGCTACACTGAATCTCTCAATATCAGGATATCAGAAGTGGGGATTTTTTTGGGGAGGGGATGGAAGTGGGGATGGGGATGGTGGGTTGGTAGATACTGACACAAAAGTGACCAGACCATAGGAGAGTGGGAACACTAGCATGATGGGATTACATGAAGACCACATCAAAGAGGTATAAACAGGAAAAGTAAGTATCGTGAAAAGGTCTCTTTCCTTCGCTGATGCAATCAATGATTACACCGATATTTTAGCGATAAGTAGGTGAGTTGCTCCGAAACCTGACATTCAGTTTCAATAGTACATCATTCAAAACAGGATTTTCTTAGATAGATATTAGCCGGCCAAATCATATGAGTTTTAACCTTATATCGGCTGTTTTAAGTTGGTTCCTAAAATGGACATTCGCAGTTGCTTTTTATTTTCAAGAAAGTAACATTTCAAAAAATGATTTCGTAATAAACTACAGGTGAAAATGATGACCACTGTAAAAACAGATTGGTCTTATAAATGTGCAATAGAAGAACAAAAGACTGAATTTCGAAATTGAATAAACTCCATCCCAATGTACTGTCAACGTACAAATGTCACAAACTGTGAAATTTCATGGAGAACAGGAAGGAGACCACAACAGTAACTAATGACAGACGTTTCACTGAGAAAAGCATGTCACTTTCTTCTCTGGAAAATGAAAGTTAAGACTTGTCTATTCTACTTAATGTATCCTCCCTACTGCTCGCCTCAAACTCCACAGCAGCCTTTGGTCGCTATGACGATAACCGAGATGAAAGAGAGACAGCCACAGTTTCTGACATTTAAACTGTAACATACAAGTCCACTACAAGATGTAACTTCATTGAATGGATCACATTACTGCATGTGAACCCAATGTAAATTTAACTTGAAGACTATTATTAATTACTTTTAAAATCTCAACCAAAATGAAGTACTTTCTATTTGCAATGAGAAAGAGCTTTTCAGATTCTTTCATATTGACTCTATAAACTATGAAAGTTCCTATCTGCAACCTGACCAAAAAAAACATGTAAACTCACAATCAGTCTTGACAGAGGGCAGTATATCAGTAAGGGAAGCAGGAAGGATACAGTTGATACAAGCTCTGAGCACTACCTTTTCACAAGGAAGATGATGGGGTGGGGTTGTGTTCAGAGGGACGTACCATGGTTGCAGTGACACGTAAGTAAAGTTCTGAAAGGACTGAGGTGAGGTAACATTGAACAAAATCAGCATGCATTTGTAGCAAATGACGCAATCTTCCTTCTCCACCAACTGTTTATCAAAGTTGACACGGTCCAGTTTACTGTTTAAAACCCGTCATGTGAAACAAACACAATATTTACATAATTTACATTATTTTATACATTACCATGGCTGAACTTACCTGTCTCCCCTCACATTCTGTACTCTGGCTCTCTATTGTGTCTAGAGATCTCTCTGTGAAGCTTCGACAAGGTGATCAACTACTTGCAGTGTACTACCCTCCTCATTTCTACTAGTCTCTTACAACGGTCATATCAACACCCGTTTTTTTATAATTTATCTTGATTTACCTGTCTCCGTATCTCACTCTCAGGCAATTTGTTATGGTTGACAGACTGGTGAGAAGTTTATGTATAAATATTCAACGTCGAAGCCGTCAGTGCTGTGAATGCTTCTAAAGGTGTGACACTTCAAAGCTCAATTCAAATTCTCAATTTAATTTTCAAAAATGTGTTTTTGCAAAGGCAGCTCTGTGTTCACATTGCAAACTATGAAGAAGACATGTTGAACACAAACAGCCGAGTAAATCATTTCAGCAATAAGTTTGCAGCAGCCAGTTGTCATCTTAGGACATGTCAAACCCCAAAGCATTCACATTCAGTCTTGTGATCTCAAGCTTGGCATCTGATCCCACCCCCCTCCCCCACCCCATTTCCCACCCCCAAGCAGGTCATGAGATCAGTTTCAAATCTGATCCCCCATAAAATTCTCCCGAGAGAGATCTGAGTGGTAATATTCAAACATTTGGCCTAACTATTGAAGTTTCATGATGAGGATGTAAAAGGGGTGATTTTGGTAGACTGAAGCAACAGATATTGTTTCTATCCCTCCTGTTACAATCCACGTAGATTGCAACACAACTGAGGTCAATTCAATACATAATAATGTTGTAAGAGAATGCACAGAAAAGTCTAACACAATGAATAAAGCTGCAACTTTGTGTCAAAACTTGCCATCATCTGATTAAAGATGAAATAAGTTAATTTATAACATCTTTGTACCCAGTACATCAGAGCATTCTATCCTTGAATCAACATTAATAACTCACTAAATTTGGGGGTAAACACATTAATATTGTAACTACTATTACAGATCTCTTCCCAAATTGAAGAGTATACACGTATCTTTGAAAAATCACATGGCTCGGTTCGAAACGAGACATTACATCCAAACCCACGGAACTTAATTTTCAAAAAATTGCTGTAAGAATCTTACTTACCACTGGTATGCGCTGAAGTGAAAGTACACCATCCCGAGGCCATAGAGAAATGTCGCATCCTACATTGAAAGAAAAAAGCAACTCAAATCAGGAACTTTTAAAGAGAACAACTTAGCTAGCAGTTTGTTCTAGAATTTGTAAAATATGTCTGCTCGATTTGATACAATGTACAGTATGTAACGGTATAAACTGTGAACAAGAGTAAAAACATTTACTTAATTGATGCATAAGTGATACCCTCCTCACCTCTTCCTCCTCCAAGAACCCAGCTTCCTCTTAACCTACACAATGTCACCAACCAGGAAAGAAACAGCAGATAAGTCTACATCTTGTGCTACCTTCCTTTTTTCCAGGCCATATTTTTATAACTTGCATGAGTCGTATAATAAAACGATCGAATACGTTGAAGCAAATTTGGCTGACGAAAATGCGTAGCTTTCTTTCTGAATGGTAGATTTGGCAGGGGGGAGAAAGTGGGTGGTGCCCAGGGAGTGAGGGCGCAGTGCTAAAATGTTCCAATGTGTAGTTAGGTAGATGGGGAAGTGCAGACGTAGAGTGAGAGACAGGTAAGCGAGGAGCGAAGTAAATTGCCTCATACATTGATACTAGGTACAGTAGGTATCGTGATGTAGTACATGATATCACATTGGTGTAATGTTGTGACATCTTCCTGTTTGTCATCCGTGAATAACTTTCAGTGAAACCTCCCTAAAATGTACCACCTTCCTTTCCTACTTCACCCACCCCTCAAACATGAACATATTTTTTTACTTTAGCATGTCTCAGGTAGTGACCTTTTCTAGAGATCACTAATTAAAAAAAAAAAAAGTTGATGCCTTATTCAGGTTTATATTTAATGAGTAATGGTTAGTGCAATAAAATACAACAGTGCTTCTCCCTCCCCCCCGTCCCACAAAGTAATAAGGTGAGGTAGAAGGGGAATGTGTTGAAGTAGACTGGAGGCCGGATAAGAGACGAGGAAAGTCAATTCATAAAATCAAAACATCATTTGCAATTAATTTTGCAAGAATCCTTCGTAATATCCTTATTTGAAGAAAATCCCTTTTTTAAACAATTAGTGTATAGTGACACATAAAACTATTAAAAAAAAGACATCATAATATTTGCCCTTTGAAAAGTTACAATTACCAAAACAGATGACTGTCTACAATGTGGGTATAAGGGTGTTTTTTTTTAAGCTTTGTTTGATTGTATTGTTTTGTATTGTATTGTATAGGGTTTAGTACATGTATCACATCGGCGTAATGTTGTGACAGCTTCCTGTTTGTCATCCGTGAATAACTTTCAACAAAACCTTCCTTAAAATGTGGTCACCTCCCTTTCCTATTACACCCACCCATCAAACATGAACACATTTTTTACTTTAGCATGTCTCCGGCAGTGACCTTTTCTAGAGATGGATCACAAAATTTTCAATCATTTTCAAACACTGCTTGACAAGTGATTTGTATCCCTTTAATATCATCAAAAAACTCTCTGCATACCGTCGCCAAAATGTCTGTCAATTTTACAATAATGTTTCTCAAAATATGCTTACAAATGTTGAAGCTGAGGCACTCTCCTAGTTTTTGCCACAAACTGATTCATAATTAGTGAGTAATTAATATTTCTGTTTTCCAATTCTTAACATTTCTGATCCAGAGACACTATTTATCACATAAACTGCAAAAGTAAAAAATTCAAAAAATGACAATTTCTTCATTTATTTTGACAGAAACTTGACTAGCCCAGATCTGTGATTATTCTGCTATGGGCTTTTAGCCTCAAATAGCATCAAAATTAAGTTGATGCAAAATGCTGCTTTAGAGGGTCAACGTGAAGACAACGGAAAACAATCCAAAAATAATCTAAAAATACAGAACATTATTCGTAATTATTATTATGAAGAGACAAAGAAACATTGAAAAGCACAATATTATGATACTTATCTGTCTTCATTCTACATATGCACTAAATCTACCTAACGTACAAAAGTTGGTAACATTTTAGCACTGTGCCCCCACTGACCTACTTTAGGGGCAATACCCACCACTTCCTCTAAAGTTTTTCATTGTGATGAATACACCAAGTTGATGTTCCAGGTTGTGAATTCCTTGGAAAAACCATGTTCGATTGCTACACTCGTTGGAACGGTAAACTTGGAAGGACAAGGGCAGTGACCCCTAGAGGGTTATTGGTTGTGGGGGGGGGGGGCAGTGCAAGAATGTTACCAGTTGTTATAGGGCTAAGTAGATTGGAGTGCATATATATTGGAGACAGATAAGAGAGTGAGTGAAGTAAATTTGTGCAGGTTTGCTTCTGAATGGCAGATTCGGAAGGAAGAAAGTGGGAGAAGTCTCGGGGGGTGGGGGGGGGGTTTGCATAGGGGGTCCAATATGTTCGGTAGAGGAGTTAAGTGCGTAGATAGACTGGGGACAGGTATGAGAGAGGAGCAATTGTAAAATAGCCAGACAAATTAGAGTAAAACATGCATGAGTTAATGTTGCCATTTTAAGTCTGAAAGACAACAAATGAGCTGACATTTGTTCATTCGCACTAACAAACAATAATTTTCAACCATGTTTTGTGAAGTTTTTAGCACCCGACTATATGCCCAATGAGATGTTCCAAGGCTTGACACCTTTTAGTACAGGAATGCTGAACTCAAAAAGACCCAGCCATTCAAGACAGGTTTTTAATTCATGATATAACTTTTAAAGGTTTGCTTTTTGTAATAAAATTCATTTAGCATTGGCCACTGTCCATGATAAGCCTAAAAATAAGTAGACTAATGATTATTTCCAAACAAATGAACGAAAAACCTGTTTGTAGCAACTTAATGATTCCCCCCCCCCCCCAAATAATGCCACCAGACTATAAAACTAACCTGCACTGTATAAAATAGAGGGGCAAAGTTGCAAAAAAATGATATCACTTGCTGTACGCTAGGTAGGTAGATCCTCGGAGTGGGAGAACGTCGAGGAGACAGGTGCGAGAGGAATTGGGTAAACATTTGTGACACTATATAGAACAATCTACCCATTTCTTTTCAGTCAGAAGCCTGACAAAACTGACAAAACCGTGAAAACAGTGATCCAGCGTTCACTGAGAGTATGTATTACCCAACCTCAATGATGTAACAAGCAGAGGTCTGTGTGAGCCTTGATAGGGAAGCAAATCCTACAGTTATTGACTTTCAAGCCATGTTATATACAGTAAAAGGATGACATAATCTCTCTATTTCTGTTCTCATCTCGAAGGAGTTGATACTCACCTTCCAATTGTCGGGTTGTAATGTAAAAAACTTCTGATACGCAGACAGTGCTGTAAGGAAAGAAAATTTGAAGAATATAAACTCTGAAGGTAAATCACAACAGTTTACATGTTAGAATAGATCTGTATTAAAACACAACATACAAAATATGGAGAATTCCCCAAAACTCACTAGTTTGGGGATTTACGAGCGACGATACTTACCTGTCTCCCACTCCACATCTGCACTTAACCCATCTACCTAGCTACACACTGGAAATGTTTTAGCACTCCGCCCTCGCTCCCTGGTTTTTTCCTACGTTTCCAGTGTGTAGTTAGGTAGATGGGAAAGTACAGATGTAAAGTGGGAGACAGGTAAGAGAGGAGCCAAGTAAATTAATTCTTCTGATTTTCTGCAATAGGCTTTTTCAGCATACAGAGGTCTATATGATAAGACAGCCATATATCCAGGGAAGAATTAGTATTCAAATTTTGCGTCGCAATTTTGAAGGGTTCAGAAATCAGGGATGAGCCTGGGGTAGAAAAAAAAATCACGGAACTTTGCAAAAGTAGCTGTATAGGCTCCAGTTTGCTTATGCTATAGTGTGTTAGGATAATAGTTTTTTAGGTTGGATATCCATAGGTAATGCAAAACATGCGAACAACAGATCAAATGATACAACGCTGTTGTTAGAAGTTCACAGAAATTGAGGCGTAAATCTCGGAGGTAGAAGAGATATCACAGATATTCTGCAAATTCGCGGAAAAAGCTCATGCATGAGAAATGAAGCTTGTGTCTTGTTATTTAATGTACTATGGTTCATCCGTACAAAATCTGCATAACATTTTGTATCTTGCATGTTGAATCTGTCCAGTCTGCATGAAGTTTTGCTATGCTATACGGAACAAACTTATTTCCATACATACAGTGATCACCCTGAATCACACACGGGTCTTCAAGAATTAGTGTAGTAAAAATTGATGATATGGTAAACTATTAAATTATATAAACACAATGTTAGTACTCCAGTAGGAAAATATTCCACAGTAACCACCACATAAATGATATTTATTTATAACAGGAATTTACACCTCAATCCTAGAAGAGAGTTAGAGACACATTCATGAATAAAAACAACAGGAATTGTTCAAGTCTAGATAGTTAAAAATTTATTTGTTAACACTTGCATATATTTGTTAACACTTTCAAAATTGACAACAACAAAAAACGTTACAGATTAAAATATGTACCCCTTCCTTAATAAAAGTGCTGCAAAAATGTGTCCTTGGATTTCCCACACACCACCAAGTCTGTTAAATCACAGACTAGAAAATGTTGTCTTCCTATTCTGGTTTGTGGACAGGTACGAAGGTCTGTATTGACGCAACAGTATCACGATATTTTTCGCTATTTTGTTGGTATGCCCTCGCTCGGTCGTTATTCTTCCAGTGTACTCCTGTGAAGTCATGGATGACCCTGCCTATTGTTTCAGGATTTCGAGAAGAAAAGGAATCCATGTCCACTTTTTCACGTCGCTCAACGAGATAAAGAGGTTAATATAGCATCCTCTAGCATCCTCTCGTCTGTGTTATATATTTCCTACTGCTAATACGCATTTTCCCTCGGAACTTACACGTATCCCACTGACCTGTATTCTTTATTGGGTAATCGCAACGTTCATTATTTCTTTCCATCACTTATATCGTTATATCCTGTATATATACATATCGTTCCAGACCCTTTTTATTTTTTGGACTTCTGAAGGTCCTGCTGCTGATAGCCAACAGGCCGACTAAAATTTTCATTTGGTAAGTTACAGTTTAATGACTATGTCAAGATTAATTATCTAAGATATCTAAGATATAATACCTCCATAATACCTACCACTATATCACCAAAGGTATTAGTCATGTCTGAGGTCTGTACAGGCAGCACCTATGATCACTTCCTGTGGTCATGGATCTGTTCCGATAAACCCAACTTGGGGTATTTCCATGTCTTATTTTAGCACATGTATACTGCATGTATGGTTGATGCTACCCACTAATAACAACTGTTATAACAACCAATCCCCACACCCCTCCACCCC
>KN883172.1:36645-50422 GCA_000934455.1 Apostichopus parvimensis | reverse complement strand
GAAAGTTAACTTTTTCAGATGGCCGCAAGCGGTTTGGGGCGAGTCTTTAATGCCTTTAAAACACAATCATACAAAATATGGAGAATTCCCCAAAACTGACTGGTTTGGGGATTCACTTCGCCTCTCTCTTACCTGTCTCCTCCCACTCCACATCTGCACTTTTCCATCTACCTAACTACACACTGGAAACGTTTTCACACTGCGCCCACGCTCCATGGTTTCTTCCTACATTTCCAGTGTGCAGTAAGGTAGATGGGAAAGTGTTTATCTATGTAAAGTGGGAGACAGGTAAGAGAGGAGCGAAAGTAAATTCCTTCTTCTTATTTTCTGCAATAGGCTTTTTCAGCATACAGAGGTCTATAGATAAGTCAGCCACATATCCAAGGAAGAATTAGTATTCAAATTTTGCGTCGCAATTTTGAAGGGTTCAGAAATCAGGGATGAGCCTGGGGTAAAAAAAAAATCACGGAACTTTGCAAAAGTAGCTGTATAGGCTCCAGTTTGCTTATGCTATAGTGTGTTAGGATAATAGTTTTTTAGGTTGGATATCCATAGGTAATGCAAAACATGCGAACAACAGATCAAATGATACAACGCTGTTGTTAGAAATTCACAGAAATTGAGGCATAAATCTCGGAGGTAGAAGAGATATCACAGATATTCTGCAAATTCGCGGAAAAAGCTCATGCATGAGAAATGAAGCTTGTGTCTTGTTATTTAATGTACTATGGTTCATCTGTACAAAATCTGCATAACATTTTGTATCTTGCATGTTGAATCTGTCCAGTCTGCATGAAGTTTTGCTATGCTATACGGAACAAACTTATTTCCATACATACAGTGATCACCCTGAATCACACACGGGTCTTCAAGAATTAGTGTAGTAAAAATTGATGATATGGTAAACTATTAAATTATATAAACACAATGTTAGTAATCTTAGTAGGAAAATATTACACAGTAACCACCACATAAATGATATTTATTTATAACAGGAATTTACACCTCAATCCTAGAAGAGAGTTAGAGACACATTCATGAATAAAAACAACAGGAATTGTTCAAGTCTAGATAGTTAAAAATTTATTTGTTAACACTTGCATATATTTGTTAACACTTTCAAAATTGACAACAACAAAAAACGTTACAGATTAAAATATGTACCCCTTCCTTAATAAAAGTGCTGCCAAAATGTGTCCTTGGATTTCCCACACACCACCAAGTCTGTTAAATCACAGACTAGAAAATGTTGTCTCCCTATTCTGGTTTGTGGACAGGTACGAAGGTCTGTATTGACGCAACAATATCACAATACTTTTTCGCTATTTCGTTGGTGCGCCCTCACTCGGTCGTTATTCTTCCAGTGTACTCCTGTGAAGTCATGGATGACCCTGCCTATTGTTTCAGGATTTCGAGAAGAAAAGGAATCCATGTCCACTTTTTCACGTCGCTCAACGAGATAAAGAGGTTAATATAGCATCCTCTAGCATCCTCTCGTCTGTGTTATATATTTCCTACTGCTAATACGCATTTTCCCTCGGAACTTACACGTATCCCACTGACCTGTATTCTTTATTGGGTAATTGCAACCTTCATTTTTTCTTTCCATCGCTTATATTGTTATATCGTGTATATATACATATCGTTCCAGACCCTTTTTATTTTTTGGACTTCTGAAGGTCCTGCTGCTGATAGCCAACAGGCCGAGTAAAATTTTCATTTGGTAAGTTACAGTTTAATGACTATGTCAAGATTAATTATCTAAGATATCTAAGATATAATACCTCCATAATACCTACCACTATATCACCAAAGGTATTAGTCATGTCTTAGGTCTGTACAGGCAGCACCTATGATCACTTCCTGTGGTCATGGATCTGTTCCGATAAACCCAACTTGGGGTATTTCCATGTCTTATTTTAGCACATGTATACTGCATGTATGGTTGATGCTACCCACTAATAACAACTGTTATAACAACCAATCCCCACACCCCTCCACCCCCCCCCCCACATCTCGTCTCATTCAAGATAAGGATTTGAATTGATTAAACACGGAGGTTTGCTAACTAGCGTTACGTGTTACAACTGGCCTTTTAACAGTACACGATCCATAATAAGACTCCATAACCATATCAAAGTTGGTCTCTATTGTAAATAAAGCAATGTTTCCAAAAATGTGTTGATACTTCCCAAATAATTCCATCCCACTAACCATATGATCTGAAACAGACCTCTGTGACTCTCTGACTTATCAAACCTGTACAACTGTCTGGATCATCTCATTAAACACCACGTCCCATTTCCGTTTCAAATTTGTTGATATTTCCTAATCCTTCCATCAGACTAACTAAGGGGGGATTGGACATAAAATATTTGAAACTTTCTGTACATAGAGTGTTAAATTACTGTATCACAATCTCCATTTCCTTTCTTTCATCCTGATTATCTGGAAGATGTCAATTCCAAGTATGTCTTTATTCTTCCTCCCACGTTTTTCCTATTGTCTTCTTGTTTAACCTTCCTTTTTTTTCCGTCTTGGAAAGCAAAGGCAGAACACAAAGTCAACTGTTTCTGAAGGAAGCAAATATCAAACACCTGAGAATTCTCCCGCTCCTACACATCAAGTTTCACTCTTTCTTAGAAGAGGTAGACGTAGGAGTATTTCAGGAGAAATTGTGACTGTACCTGAATTCAAAGTGCATTGTATTAAACAAAAGGAAGGAATCCACCATTCTCAATATGAAACACATCCCGGTTTCAGTTCCACAAAATACAGGAAAAAACACAGGAAGAACTTAGATTTTTCTGATACTACCTACTCTGCCAATTCAGAGAAAAACAAAACCCCATAATCAGTGCTGAATAAATCCAAACCGTAGAAATAAAAGGCAGCTAGATTAGAGAGGGGACGTAACTTGCTCGGTCATTGATGCTGGAAATATTTGATTCCAATACTGGTATTTACGAGTGATGGGCTTACCTGTCTCTTCACAACCTTGGCACTCTTGTTCTACAGTGTCTAGAGTGAAATGGTAACCTTTAAACACTGTGTGCCCTCCTCTATGACCAGACCCCCACCCCTGCCCCTGTCAATAACCTCACTTCTCATTCTACAACCCCAAAGTGTTTTTATCGGCTCAAATCTTACACATCTGTTGAAATCAGGACCTCTTTTGGTGCTCACTGAAGAGGCAGATCTTTGGTCTAAATATCGTGCGCAGCCTGATAAATATCCATTTTGAATTTGGAAGTTGTTCATGGGTGGACTCTTGACCTTTTCCAGTCTTTCAAATACACACACACACAAAGACGCACACATACAGTAGATTCCTTTTGCCTTCAGTAAGGAATAAAAAACTACGTCTGTCAAAATGTTTATCACAAGGAAAACCAGAAAGGAAAAAAAGCATTCTTGATATAGCAACCACTTTAAGCAGTCAAAATTCATGAATATTAATGTCGAAGTTCTCCTACATCAACATGACCTGAATTTTTAAGCAATTTGTCTACAACTGGTTAATGTTTGTCAGACATCTGCTACGGATCGATTAACAAGATCTGATGATTTGCTGCTGCCATGTCAACGTCCAGTAAAAAAAAATGTTTCATTATGTCGGTAAGTGTTAAAGTTAATTCACAAATGATGGTTAATGAATGGAATTAAAAATTTAAGTATTGAGATTGGTAGATTTGGCAAGAAGTGGGTCAGAGGGGGGAGGGGGGGGGGAGGAGGACACAGTATTGAAATGTTACCCATAAGCTAGGTTGATGTGAGTGCGTTATGTAGAATAGAGACTGGTAAGAGAGGAGTGACGTAAATTACATTTTGTAAGAGACTTTCATTTTCAGTTAATTTCAGTTAATTTTCAGTTACAACTTGACAGTCCTTCAAGTTTAACTAGAAAAAAAGACTTTAAATTTATGACCCACTCTTGTGTTCGTCTCATCTATAGAGTTTCCCTATTGTAGGACAATAGGCAAGATTACATCGACCATATGTGACCCTTCTTGCTGTCTCGGCAGCCTGATGCAAATTTATGAAAACTTCACAGTGAACTGGAGCAGTGTGGCTGCATGTTAAATAATATTGTTAAGGTAACAGCAGACATGTTAGAGTACTTAGCAACCTTGAAACTAATAAATATTACTACTGTAGTATATGTGGAACATGGTGTCAAACACTTGATAGTCCAAAAGAATTTCCCCCAAAGTGCTGTAACATGCAGTTCATCTCTGGTGTGGGATTAAATCGGATTTTTAAGGTTCATTCACTTTCATAAAAACCAACATGCATTCCTCTAACACAGGGTTGTCCAACCTTTTGCAGAGGAGGGCCACATGGAATGATTATGATGGAGGGGCCGCATGAACCCTACGCTCGAATTTTTGATTTTTTGCCCGAAGCCGGGCAACAAAATGTGAGCACTGCGCGCGGAGCGCACTGATTTATTTTCCTTCCTGATAAAACAGATGAATAAAGTCCAGCCGCCCCCCCCCCATCCGCTGAGAGTGTCACACAAACTGACCTGTATCAGTTTTTTGGACCAGAAGGTTCGAATGATTGATTACGCTTCAAATTGTTATCAATAAATCTGCTCACTTAAATTTCGCACCGTAGAGCATCTCTGGCGGGCCGGACGCAACCCTGCCGCGGGCCGGACTGTGGCCCGCGGGCCGTAGGTTGGACAACCCTGCTCTAACAGAACCTACATATTCATATTCATCTCCCAGTAATCTCAAAACTCATCTTCTAGGGTCACTTGATCTTTGTATTTGTACAGTGTATTCATTTTCTGCCATGTTTCTTACATTGTGTTTTTGTTTTCTTTTGTTGTTAAGCGCTATGATCATATTTGGAAAAAGGGCTATATCAAGCATTGTATTTATTATTATTATATTCCATTCAATGGTACTACGTTGAACATTAGGTAGAACTTACAGAGCTCTTCGAGGTAACTCCACATTCAAACTTTCAGAGTCAATTCACTGTAGATCATTAAATTTGATGTCCGAGACTTTAGTCTAATAGGATACACACAATTAACTGAAATTAAAAGTCCTGATGTCGATAATTTTCAGCTGGAGGCTTTTTCCAATAGTGGCCTGAATCTTCCACCACTGTAGGTAACTTTAAGGGTCACTGCAAAACTTCACCGGGTGTGTACACTGATTGAGAATATTCCTATGACATCACGCAGTCACCTCCAAAAACCATCCGGATATAAATGATCAACTGTCTGTTCATGCTATTGTGCACACTAACAATAGGAATCTCACCTAAAAAATGAAGCCTACGATGTGAATAGTCTTCGCCGGCCAGGTTCAAATGGGGTTGTAAACTTTGTGAAAAGGACTTCCAAAGCAAGGGAAATGTTACTTATCTTCAAAGCATTAACTATACATATTTAACAGTGCAGGGTATGGCTGTGCAGCTCATAGGTACATTAATGCAGTACGTATTTTTTCCCCGTGCTGTAAGATGTCAGATCTGTACACAAAACCCGCACGCAAAACTGGCTAGGCTCTATGACGGAGAAGCATACATTTGTTCAACCCACATATCATAATACTAATTTCTGTGACATAATGTCTCAACCCGTACCAGTAACCCAATACCCCCAAATATGACACAAACTCAGTGAAAACACAAATGTGAGCCAGATGTTTTATATATAACACAATCTCTCATTGTAGCATTATGAAACACCCCTGCCACTACTGCACGATGGAAACATTTCTAGACTACTTCGCAAGATGTTTCTCCGTGCAAACGATACACTATGCCTTGTTTATAGTAAAATGACAACTTTTGCACATGACTTTAATATGCAAAACAAAACACAAACAACAACAAGGGATCCAGTGGTGGAAGTAATGGGGCCTGCAGGCCCAAGAGCTGTCTAGTGTCTAACATGATTATTTTAAGAGGTTTAATGACAAGTAACAGTAACAGAAGGTACAAAAACACGCACAGAATACAGACAGGTTAACATGCACAAAATACAGACAGGTTAATGAGCATGCTCATTAACCTGTCTGTATTTTGTGCATGTTTTTGTATCTTCTGTTACTGTTACTTGTCATTTAGCCTCTGAAGAAGATCCTGCTATTCTTGATTCTTGATGGAAAGTTATAATTAAGGAATTTGATGTTTCTGATGGTAAGAATCTTTCACAGTTTAGTGCAGAGCTCCCTACAAATTATACTAGTACTGAGAGGGGCTTGCACTTTTTCATAGAGTTGGTTGCTGCAACTCTGAGCAAGGGGAGTTGCGTGAGTGTATCCCTGAACTTCCCTGAAGTTAGTAAAAAAACATCGTAGTGTCCTAGATGACAGTGCAAAAATAGATTACGTCTAGATTATGTCTACGAAAGTTGCAAACATACAAATTTGCATCTGTTTTGATAATAACATCCTGTATTGCTATCTGATATAATTTCACAGGGTAACCGTGAAGAAAACAATACACCATAAGAGAATTATCACACAATATTTTGTTTATTATGCTGAAATTTTCGATCGTTTGAGCTGTTGTGGTGATTGCATTGCTCATTGCAATACTACTGTTGTACAGTGCTGGACATACAAGATCATGAAGTTAACATTAACAAGCATCAACAAGTGCTGTGCTGATAGTTTACGATGCCATAGATCTATTGTTGTCCTTACCGGACTTCAGTCTGTCAATGTCAATGGCTTTGCATACTTTGGAATCATTTCGAAGAGGTGGGACCGTGGGAGAGTTGGGTCAGTTTATAATGAGTTATGCTTGACTGAACACAGCAAATCCCTGTCCATCGCGGACGTCGCGGCTGAGTTTTGCAGTGACCCCCTTAGGTCTTTCTAGTACTTAAAGGTACGTAGTCTGCATAGGCCCCAAATTAAAGCACGCTATAATTGCTAGAAATTTTCAAAAAGTGCTTTCCTGGAGGTCTTTACTCTCTGAAGTGTTTTCAGACATTTTTAAGGAACATACAAGGTGACTGAATGTCCCAGTGAGGAAAATTTCACCATGTTGTAATAAAAACAGTTTAAGAATTTGGACCAAAAGTGACCATATTTGAATATCTAGCATATTTGGGGCCAATACAGCATACCTTTAATTCGTCTTTCAGTTAAAGAAACAACCCAACAAATGCTCATTTGCATGTGTACAATGGCATACATGTATCCCACATCTTCTTTTGTTTGAAATACAGAATAATCTGTTAAAGCTTAATTAACATGTAAGGAAGATTTTTCGAATTATTCTGAAACCGAAGATTGTTCATAACATTCTTTGACGATGAAGAGAAAAACATTGTTTATTACAGTATCATGTCTGATTATCATGAATTTGCCAAAAAGAGATGTTGCATGAAAAGAAAAAGTAATTTAAATAGCACAGAATGCAACACATACAGTACATAAATATATATAGAGACAGTACAGTATAAACAGACAATGCTTCCACACATCCTGCAGCACATATTGCACATACATCTGGCAGGAAGCACAAAAGAGGGCAGTGTTCCAGAATTAGTAGTGTTATTCTTGTTTTGTGCACTGGTACTCTTGCCACTGAGCCAGAAGAGAGGAGGTGTTTTACATGAAGTGAAACCACTGCACATTTCTCCATTTTCACTCTTTCAAACCTCTGAGGAAACATCTGGAAAATGAAACTAATCAATTGTTCAAGGGATACGAACCAAAATATATATACAAACCAGTAATGAATGTTGCTAAAAGCCAGTTGTTTCATGTCAAAACAAAAAACAAAAATATAAAGAAGAGGTCTAACAATGTAATTTGTTTAAATTAATCTAAAACCATTTGTAATCTCTTACCTTTTGAGTAATCCCCCAACAACAAATGGAAGTGGCCTATCTTGCATAACACTGAGGCATCTAAATTATGTTTGTCTGGTAATTTCAACTGCTGGTCATAGTACTGCACAGCCTGAAAATAAATCAACAAATAAAACAGGTCAATGTTTATTGTTGGGGAGAGAAAACAGGCATAGATGGTCCACCATATCAACTCAGCATTGGAAAAAAAACCCATCTACAACCGGTCAGTGCCACATTGAACAAATTTACCTCTTATTCAAAAAAGTTTATGGGGTGGATAAAACTTCAATGTAGGTCCAAATTTGATACAAATTGAGAAAGGAGGTGGTGTCACTCTATAGGAAAGAGTTGAGGACAGGGGGGGGGGGAGGGGAGACAACAGAAGGTAACACTGAATCAGAGATTTCATACAAAGATATATTTCTAGAATGGCATATCCAAACAAAGTATCCAGTTAACTGTATGTTGGTATGCAAATCACCATACTATACCTTAATATGAGAGGGCACTGAGTAAAAAAAAAGAAGGTAGTTATTAGAACCTTATCACTGCCAGAGTCAAATTTCACAACAGTTATATGCAAAATATGGTACAAAATGACCCGGTTTGGCAGTCTCTCCCTTCAAACCTATGATCTACTGTATGTGAAGGGTACGTTACAGCATACTAGTAGCCACAATTCCAGTTACTTTTGCTATTTATAGCCAACGTTACTGTACCTTTCAAAATCATTTCTTGAACGTTCTAACAAAAGGATAAATAAAATACCCACCTCAACTTAATTGTATAAAAAAGAAAAACAACAATAACTATACATTCTTTCTGCAAAACCTTGACGACCTATAATCTCACTAATCTGTCTCAACAGGGATTCAAATTTATTTTTCATTATCTTCAAATTAGACTAGCTCCAGAGACACAAATGGTACTTTGGAAAATCCTGGTTGGCAACTTCTCACTGGACGTTTCTGGTTGCCCAATCTGATTCGACCATCCAGAAACTTCTAAAGATCCTAAACACTGCTGCCCGTATTGTGAAAAGGAAGGGAAGAAAATGCCGAACCACTCCACTTCTGAAGGAACTTCACTGGCTCCCTATCAGCTACAGAATTCAGTATAAACTTCTTCTTCTCACCATTTGTGCTCATCATCTGGAACGGCCTGTGTACCTGTCGCAACTTTTCTTGCCATATATTCCAACTCGCACACTTCCTTCCTCCAAAGAAATGTATTTAACTGTTCCTAAACCACGCTTGAAGACCTATGGTTACAGAAGCTTTGGATACTCTGGCTCTTATCTCTGGAACAAGTTACAAGATCACATTCGAACATGCTCTAAACTTTCTACATTCAAAAGTCTACTTAAGACCCATCTTTTCACTTGTTCTTTTGTAAATTAATCTGCTTTCTTTGTAAAGCGCCTTGAGCAGTGACTTTTGTCTACTGGTTTGGCACTATATAAGTCTCATTTATTATTATTATTATTATTATCCCTCGGCAAATAAAAGAGACTATAATTTTCCACATTAATACCAAAATACCTAATTCGTAACTTACAAAGGCAGGTCTATAGCGGTATCTTGTGGGAAACACAAAAATAAGTTAATACAGGTACTACTTTTTCCTTCAATTCTTCTCCCATTAATGCAAATATTTAGGACTTCCCAGACTATCGCCAAAAATACATAACATTACACAAAACAGTTAGTTACAGCTGTACATATGATATAAAAAACAGCACACATTGAAGTTCTAACCCTTTCCTCTTCTTGTCACCTCTGCACCAGTGTATCAGACCTATTGCGACTTCCCCTAACATACAGGATGGGGTGTTTAACAAAACATCTGGAAAAACCCACACACATGTAAAATTATGTTTGATTCGACACTGAGCACATAAACAACTCTTTTCATCAATTGTGACAGAGTGTGGAAGCCTGGCCACTGAGGGAAGGTTCCAAACACTGAGCACTTATGCCAAGGTAGAGAACCTTAGTAGCAAACTGTCTACTGTACACTATTAGGCCAATGAGTTCCCCCAGCCCCAGGGTAGCTAAACAAAGCTTCTTATGAACACTCATTATATGCACTTTGTGTGAACTATTTAGTTACTGTATTTGCAATTTCTGAACTCAATTTTCTTGCCTTCTTTTGCTTGAAGAAATGAAAAGTGATATTGTCCTTACTATTCTTTGTTAGAAACTTACAACTTATTGATTTTCATTAGGTGGCTGTGTCTCGTTGCTGTTAACAAACTGAGCAAAACAAAAAAAGGTACTTTATATTTTATATATGCTCTCAAGACTCAAACTCACAATTTTTTTAAGCAAGTGCTGAAGTCACTACCATACAAAGAGACAATGATTACTCTTTTACAGTAAGTACATAATATACAGTAACAAAATTAGCACATCAAAGCTTGAAGTATTTTACTCTGGTTGTCCCTCTGATAACCAGGCTTTCCATTTCAGTTGCTCAAACAACAATTTTGGTTGTCAAAAATATGGATCTAAATAACAGTGAATAATAAGTTCATTATAAGAGAGATGTGTAGGTTTGGTGATAGATTGTCACCAGGCTTTGGGGTGATACCAATTTATAATTTTACCTATTTAAGAGGGGGGGTGGGGGATTAAGTTAGTAAACTGGATGTAAACAACTAAGCATCCCCCGGACATCTACAGCTAATTTTGGTTGTCCGAACAGAAAGTTGATCCTCTCGGAAGACCAGACTACCCTTGAAAATTTGCCCCGAATTTGATGATAATTTTGCTTTTTCTTTTGGACATGTTCCCTTTTGCTGTTAACCATGTGTCTCTATTAAGTGTCCAGTTTGTCTGTGTTTTCCTTAGCCTCTGAAGCAGGATCGAAAAGTCAGGCGGTCTAACTATTAACTAAGCTTGATGCAATATTACATCTATAAGTTTATTATAAGTTTGTTAGATTCAGTTTCTTCTCTCTTTAACTTGAAAAAATATGTGCATTCTGCAGTCTTGTAGTTGAAGTTCTAATGATCATTGACCCTACTTTCTAAATCTTCAATTTTAATGTAACATTAACATTACACTGGGTTTTTTTTTGTTGGGGGGGGGGGGGCCTTGTGTATTCCTTTGGTACCTACTTCCCATTGAGAGATGAAGTCACATTTTGACCTCTGCACACATATATTTCACGTTTACTTGTCTTCTCATTTAGCCCCTACTGAAGAAAGACACGGTGAAAGGCTATGATCTGACCGACTGACCAGAAGACGACCGAGTACTGTACAAAAGCTAGTGTCTACCACTGCACTAATGAACCTATGTGTATTTTATTATTCAGTAAAACTAGCATTCTTCCTTTCCTCCCCATCAGAATTTACAACTGTAGATTGAACTGATTATAAACTTTCTTGAGAATGATAATACAAGATAAACTGAGGTTACAACTTTTGGCTACTGAAAAGTGAAACAAAATGGGGCTCTCCAACTACACCCAAAATCGACACAGGGCACTGTCATAATCGGTCCTATCTTGTTCCCAGAATCTTGACAAGCTGTTGATCTGTACTGTGAGTTGATCACTAATAATTATACTGTACCATAAACCTTCTTGCATTAGCATTTGCAGTTCTAAGAGATGTTTTGAAACATAATTTCAAAGTTTCCATTGGGCCAAACTGCCCAGTGGAACACCTTGAACTAGACAACCAGTTTTCACCCAGTGGTTCTTCAATGCGTATCATATGCTTGTTTGCGCTTTCATGCGATTGCGTTACTTGGATTCAGAAATCTGCAAACGGTACAGATTTAGGACAGATATGACACCACTCACTGTAGAGCTCTGTTAGAGCCCTATTATTCTAATATGTGGATACCAGTGCACCATCCATCATCATGGAGAGCATTTTCTCATGAGATGCTGACCTCTGCTTCTACAGAGTCTTTCCAAATAACTTCATACTTTTGATGTAGATAATCATAAATATGCATTCATTACTAATCAATTCATAATGGTAGGCAGTACAGAATTTACTGAATATGCTAAGCACTCCTTGATTAAGAAAAAAACAGCCACTTCAAAATGTTTGTCAAGATAACAGATTTGACTCTAGGTCAGCTCAGAAGAGCTCTCTGCATTATTAAACTTTTTTCAAAGCTACAGTCTAATATACATGTGCGGTCTTATAGTGTGCTAACTTTGAACACTTCACTGTCACTTTAATTGTCAGTATTATAGAATGGTCTTGCTGAAATAAACTTGCTTGAAATATATACTCCTGACAGAGGGGTGTAATCTACCAGGAAAACATCCACATTCTTAAGACATAGAACATGTCCATGTATATACACTATATACACTGAGGGTACCACATTGATGGTGTATCTGCTACCTGTAGGATAGCATAAGTCTGCATAACAGGAGAGTAGCATAACACAGGCTTAACCCCCTTGTGATACACACTATGTTTCTTGAGTAACAAGCTGGAGTAAACTCACTTTAGGAAATGAGTACAGTGTACAGTGCTGTACCAGACTACAACTATTTTAAATACCACACTTTAGACTGAAGTAATAATATGCTGACTTCTAAGATAAGTGGATAATAGTGCAAAAGACCAAGGAGAGCTGCAATATAAGGTAACGTTTGATCAATTACAGAAATGAAATTGGGGTGTGATCCTTGATCTTACACAATACTTAGTACTTTGGCTTTAAGTACTATATGCAAAATGTTGAATTAAATGTTCACTGTAGCCCATTTTTGCTTTCATTATTGTCTTGTTCTATGTTTACTGTTTTTTGTTTTGCTGTCGCACTGTTTGTGTCACTGCGCAATGAGCGTCTTTTTTGACGGATACCGGCGCATTTATAAATGTCCATTATTATTATTATTATACATACTATATATGTATTTATGTACTATATTATGTACTTACGTAGTATATGTACTCAAGTACTATATACTACTATATGGTTTTTAAGTACTATGGTTACTAAAAGGCACCCCCAGCAAAGAAATGGCTAGCAATAGAGGGTCTCTCTCAAATAAAGATTTGGTACTCCGATGGACATGAGGGTTCACTGAATCCTGTTCCAACTAAAACAAATTCATTGTTTCTTTGTAAATTTGTTTTAAATTTCCAAGTCTGTCGTTCGTTTACCTCTCCAATAAAAGTCAATATTACAGTAGATCATAAAATTTGTGACCCAACTGTAACCAAGGAGAGTCGAGAGATTATGAGGCCACTCGGTAATTATGACAAATATGCTGGTAATATTATCTGCAGCGAATTTATCTAAAATGCGGAGTAGACCTATTTCTTACAGTATATATTTAGCCATTCAGTATAAAACACCGTTACAGTATTTATTACTCTCTCAAAGATATCCAGATCTAACAAACTTACACTTAAGCAAAGTCAGTATATACTTAAACAACCCCTTGTGTGGGATTTGAATTGGCCGCGGCAGGAGTTACTGTATAAAGGACTCACTGTATATGTAGATTTATTTATTTATTATACTTATTAGAACTTTACACTGCAATATACAGCAGGGAATAATTTAACACTCCAGTTATGTGATTCCTGTGTACAAAGACAACTATACATCTTTGCACTGGTATAGCAACTTGACCATTTTGCATAGCATTTTTGCAATGCTACTGTACACAGGATAAAATTTATATTCCCTGTACAATAACTGATATCTACAGACTTTGGACATAACCTTCCACAACAATATATTCAGTGCATGTTGGAGTGGTAGATTCAGATGGTAGATTCAGAATTGACAGGAAGTAGACAGTGACCTGGAAGTGGATCAATACCGGTGCAATGCTGAATGCTCAAAGTTTGCAACTCTGGCAGGTTAGGGAGGTGGGAAACCTTGTGATTTGCTTGGAAAGTTGGAAGCACATATATATATACAGAGAAAAATAGGAATTACATTCTGATTCATCATC
>KN883171.1:111217-125249 GCA_000934455.1 Apostichopus parvimensis | reverse complement strand
CGCTGAGAGAGTGTCACACAAACTGACCTGTATGCAGTTTTTTGGACCCAGAAGGTTCGAATGATTGATTATATAGCTTCAAATTGTTATCAATACATCTGCTCACTAAATTTCGCACCGTAGAGCATCTCTGGCGGGCCGGACGCAACCCTGCGGCGGGCCGGACTGTGGCCCGCGGGCCGTAGGTTGGACAACTCTGCTATATAGTAAACGTTCAAAATCTGTGTTCAGTGTTGAAGAATAACCATTTTTTTAATGTTATGTTTTATATTACGTATAACACAGAGAGAGTAAAATGTATTTAGAAATTAGAAATACCACCGAGATATACGATGATACCATGTTATTCGTGTCCATTTTGGCAAAACATTCGTCTGTCAATTTATAATTTTGTTTGCGAATCTACGTGCAAACTGGTTAGCTGTATCCAACGGTTAATCTCTCTCTCTTCAGGCTCTCTCTCTCTCTCGTGAGGGGAAGAAGCGTGATTCTGTAATGTTAACTTTTCTTTTTCTTTCAGATATTTTAAGAGTAAACCCCTCTTACTCTATCCACTCAAGTGAAGATAATATATTTTGTACAAATGGCTTTCTCTCCTCAAAGGGTAACGCTCCTTGACTGTCAAGCAGCAGTCAAAGTTATCAAATTTATTTATTTAACAGTTTACCGAACACACAAAAATATCTTTCACTACATTATGACTAGAAAGGAAAGCCATTTTGGATTCCCTGACTATTCTACTCACGTGCGCATGGCATTTTTGAGGTAATCTATAGTAAACACCCTCTATGACGTATGTTTTCATTGCATCTCACACTGTGATGAATTTATCCAGTAAATATGTCAACGAAAAACGGTACTTGACCTAACGTGTTTTTGCTTCTTTTTTTTCTAAAGTAAACTTTTTAACTTCATATGCATACGCATATGCATATCCATATGCATAAATGCATATATGCATATGAATATGCAGACGTGGCCTTCGAGTATGTATGCATGGTTAGACTCCCAAGTGTGTTGAAAAGTTTGACATTTTAGACAACGGTCAAGATACATTGAATATATATAATCAAGCCAAGTCGTAAAGTACACACAATGTACTGCAGGTATTATGTGATATTTGTTCATTTTCGGACTTACAAACTAGATTATTCAACTTGATGAGAAAGTATCAAATATAAAGAGACTACATCTAATGACATTTTAGTTGACAGATGCATGAAAGAGGAACAACATACCCTAATCATTATGGCGAATTTTGTATTCAATTCCTATGTGTATCGTTTTCGAGATTACAACATTTCAAATTTGACACGTATATTTGCAGTAAAAGTATAATATTGAAGTCCAAAACAGGTGTGATGTCACAGACGCACATATGAGGTTGGGATTTTGTTTTATGTTTTTCTTCAAACCTTTCATTACAAGTTTGTAGTACTAGTGGGCTTGCATCCCAGTATGGATACACTATACCGTTATCGATAAATTGATGACTTCACATCCCATAATAGGTAAAGTAAGAACCCATATTTCAATCCAAGGTCAAAAAATAAAGTGAAAGAATATAGGAAAAACAAACCGTTTTTCTGCGGTCAGTGTGCAACTATGACGTCACACCTGTTTGGGTCAAGTTCATTTTATGGTGACAAACTATTATCTTGAAAACATTTGGTCGAAGCTGGATGCAAAACTTCCCCCAGGATACCAAGAATGTGTTTCCCTTGCATCATTCCAAAAATAAAATGTTCCCTGGATTAAACTTTTTAAATACTGGTATGCAGATTCTAAATTCATGAGATGTTTTTACTAGCCGAGGCCTGTGTACTATAAGATATACTATAGGTTATGCAAAACACATTGATAGGATTAACGACGTCTTTTGCGTTTGGTCCATATTTTATTAAACCTTGATAATATCTCTATCGTTTTGGCTGAAAGGATGACATTCACAAATAATGGTCAGATGTCGAAACTTTTTTAGGAGGAAGGAGGAGGGGGGGGGAGGGGGAATGGACATAAGTTAACCAACAGTTATGGGATAATATGCAGCATTTTTTTTTACTATGTTCCAACAATACACAAATTCCAACCTAAACTCAAGCTCAAGAATTCCATGTTTTTTTTTTTGTTTTTTTATTTACAATTCAAATTTGGCCAGTGATGTCAATGAAGCGCTTAACTCAATTATTCTGCTTGGAATGACGTCAGCACATCACACACACACTATTTCACGTAAAATATCTCAATATGCTATTAACAGGTTGACTGAAAATAAAGTGTCAAAAAATTAGTAGGATTCGTAAATAGTTTATCAAGTTACTGCAGATGGTTGAATCGTTGGTAAGCATATTTTAATTGACTGAGTGTTTTCCGCAAAATATGTTACTTAATCTGTTGAAGACATTTTCTCTGCTTAGCATCTTATAACTTTAATGTATATCGTTACTTGTTTCTTTCCTACAACTACAGAAATAAGGCTTTCACTGACAGGTTATTTGATCACATAATTGTATTCGTATAACCGCATTTATACGCAGTGTAAATGAAACCGACAATAACGACATTAATTTTAAAACCGAGGTAAAGTGGTTTTGGCTTCCACACAAAAGCAGCAAGATCTTTTTTTTTGTTTTTATAACCAGAGGTAGAGGCCAAACAAAACTTAAAAGTACATCAATATCTCGGATGAACTTTCTCTCTTTGACGTAGATTGCAAAATATTTGTCCTTGCAATACATAAAATGTTTGATCAGAGAGCTGTTATTTGCTCCCAGATTTGATTCACTAGGGAGATGCTATTTAAAGCTCCTTGGATACAGATGCATGCATGTGATTGTTGTTGAAGTTAAATCCAAAACCTCCTACAATGTGTTATCTCTTTTCCATTAAGTTTATTAGATTCTTTGTGTTGTTTTGTTAAAATAACTGTTACATTTTAATGACGTAAATCTAATGATGATGAAGATAATATTAATAATGATGATGATGATGATGATGATGATGATGATGATGATGATGATGATGATGATGATGATGATGATGATGATGATGATGATGATGATGTTGATGATGGTGATGATGATGATGATGATGATGATGATGATGATGATGATGATGATGATGATGATGATGATGATGATGATGATGATGATGATGATGATGTGATGATGATGTTGATGATGATGATGATGATGATGATGATGATGATGATGATGATGATGATGATGATGATGATGATGATGATGATGATGATGATGACGATGACGACGATGACGACGATGACGACGATGACGATGACGACGACGATGACGACGATGACGACGACGGGTTCACTTTTATTACATATTTTTGTATGAGAAATTGGATACAGGGGACGACTCGACAAGTCGATCATTCGACGAATAGAAAAATGACAAATAACAACGGCAATGACAACAAAAACGACAATGTTTCGTACACGATCGAGCATCTGGGCTGAAATTTGGCTTCGCATTTACTGCCCGACAACCTTACGTGTTATATCTATTAGGGTTTTTTTTTTGGAGGAACGACCCTCAACCGGCAATGTTTTCACACTGTTTTTTTCTGTTATAATAAGAAAAGAAAATTACTCTTGACTTTTAGTTTAGTACGTTTTTCCTTCTTAGCTGTCTTCCAATGCCTTCTTGCTTTAGTATCCAATACTGGAGAGGTTAATTACTTCTATACTGGAGAGGTTAATTACTTCTGGTAAACCAACAATGCATTGCTCGCATTCCTCCCCCTGTCGGTTGTGGCCTTCACTCTGGCGGGGTTCGCTTATATATACTATATATATATGTATTTTCTTTCTCTTCTGTGCTATGTTATCAGTATTATTCTAAATATAACACTCACTTTGCCAATTCCATTTGGTTTGCCTAAAGCAAATGAAGTCACCCTTTTTTCTTTTTCTTTTCTTCATCATCATTTCATATCGATATTAAGTGTTTATTTTCGATCTACCTTGATATTTGTTTTCATTCTCTCTTAAATTGATTTAGCCTTAAGACAAATCGAGAGCGAGAGAGAGAGAAAGATAGATAGATAAATAAATAAATAAGAATCATACATTCAAACTTTTTCTGATATAGACTGCTTGTTAAAACTGTGTGTATTTTTACCCTAAAGAGGATCTCATATAGTAACGTTACTTTCAATCCACTTTAGCTTGACAAGTTCGTAGGCTAATTGCCCAAACATGTCGAGACATTCCAAAGGAACGGGTTTGCTACATAAGAAAAGACTTTGGAAGCGACAATTGGAACTGAGTACAAGCATTGACATATAAAATATGAAGAGGGTTTTTATTTACAGTTTTAGATATGTGAATGACTGACTATAAGCAAACATGCAGCTAGCCGACATTTAAATGTTATTTGCAGTTGTGTTTTTTAGGCACAAAATAAATTTTGATAATGTAATTATAATAAATCAAATATAATAAAGACGATGATGATAATGACGATGACGATTATGATGACGATGACGACGATGACAATGGCGTTGATAACATAATCTCGAATAAGAAATTGGGAGCTAGCCAACATGCAGCCCCAACTTCAGTTTCGCATTCAACCATGCATTCAGTGGTTTGATCGGTGTGAACGCTATGGAGCAATCACTATACCTCAGCCAGCCTATGATCACATGATGATAAAACAACTTCCGCCCAGAGCTATATGCACATTAGGCTAGGCCTATAGGTCTATCTGCATGAAAGTGTGGTAGGCTAGGCCTTAGTCTTTATATATTGTTTTTGAAACGACACGGCCATTTAATATATGTTGCGACAATCAAAGACACAAGCCAACATGCATAATCAACTTTGCATGACAGGACGCTATACCGTTAATTTTGTTTCCTTCTATGCGGTAATATTAATCCATGAGATATCTAAAACAAATCATAAAACGTCGCAATGATTTTCGTGACGTTATGTATTACATATTCCTCAACTTGGCAATCGGACAAAAATTGTCAGCAAAGATCCGTTCAAATACACTCTCATGCATATATCATGTCTTGACGTAAGTGTTTTGATTCAATGGGTTTTATTTTACGATTCGACAGATTAGACACGGTGAACTAGTACATACTGACACCAATTCCAAGGTTTGAACTAAATCTTCATATCTGAGTTTGAAATGAGGCCGCCGTTTCTCCAAGGTCAATACCTGTTACGTATTTAAATGACAGGAATCAACATTATATGTCTTTGCCTAAGGGAACAGGTATACCGTATACACAATGAATATGCAAGTAAGCCGACTTAAAACGAAAAGTGCGGTTTGCGTGGGCTTTTATAAAGTATTATTTCATTTAACGTGTTTCTCCACAGCATAGTTTGTATACAGCACAGTAAATTTACTGTGTAGTTACAAGAGACAATTAAGCGCAGTCAAATAAAATACATAGCAAAGATACAGTTCAGTCACTTACAATATTAAATTGGGTGTGGAAAGAGAACTCCCTAAAACCACTATAAGCAGCTTATCTAGTAGAGAGGTTACAAACATATATAGGTATAGAAAAATTACGAGAGAGAGAGAGAGGGTGGGGGGAGGGGGTGAGAGATGGGGAGGGGGGGAGAGTGAATAATGAAAACCAGCCCAACCACAAACTACACAATTACACGGGATGACGAAATGTCATCTGTAGTAAAGAGGGATATAATGATAACCAACGATGGAAGAGCCACATAACGTAGAACATATTAATATCATTTATCAACCTTGTATGAACTTATGAAAGGAGAGCCCTCGAGCAAAAATACATAATCTATAACCTTTAATCCATAATCTAAACGTGCTAATAACAACATAGAGCGTGGTGGCAAATTGGCTAAGGCGTCGGACTCGTGATCCAACTTGAAGGATTGCTGGTTCGTTCATGCCTAGTTCATTGCGTTGTGTATTTGGGCAAGATGCTTTATCTCACTTGCCTCTATCCACCCAGGGGTTAAATGGGTACCTGTGAGGTAACTTGTCATTAGGGGGGCGCAGTATATAACTGCTTCCGACTGGAGGGATTGTCTCTGGGACAGGTTATCATTGACCGGGGGTAATATAACGTCTGTAAAGCGCTTTGAGACCTATCGCTGGTGTAAAGCGCTATATAAAAAAAATTTTAAAAAAATCAAATCTAACATTGTATAACTTCTTATCGATTTACCCCAACACAGACAACTTTTTCCCCCGCCTATTTAAGGTATTTTTTCTTGTTTCAATGATTTGCAAAAATTTATGGTGATACTGAGTTTCATCATTAGTATATACTTGCGCAAGTTTTATCAACCAAATAAAATACATTATGTTTTCATGTATTTAGTATAGCCATTCTTTAATGTTCGAGTATATAATACCTCCAAATTACGTCAAATTTCGACGCAGAAAAAAAAGCAGCAGATTGGCGGAGTCGGTATAGAGCCTTTGTACACAACTCCCTGTGTTAAAGGGCTACCGTTGGACATACTTGACAAACATAGTCATCGAGATAGGCTGTTCGTGTTTTTAATCATTTTCAATTATTTCTCAATTTTAGGGCCTTATAGATTTGTGTCAATTTCCTCAAGGGGATATAGCGATCCTTTTAACGATTGTTTTTTACTGGGCTAAATAATTAGAAATTAGAAAAGAGAGCAATATTGGTACCTCTTTCTCTCAAAACTGTCAATTGTCTAGACAAAATGAGGCAATCGAACACGTTTATGTCTGGATAGGTTAAATTTACAAGTTGCCCCAGCCGCCTATACAGTTTATAACTGAGTATCTAAAGTAGATGACCTCTTTCTTCGCATTTCATAATAGACTAACCGTGCCCCAACAAGATAATCGAGTATTCCTAGGAAGCTGTTGTGTTGCAACATCTTATTATTACACATATTCTGGTATTTGAGAGACATGATACGTTTATGGCAAGCCATGTGGGACAAACACCGCATAAAAATATCAGCGTATTAATTGGAATTTATACGCGTATATTAATTGGAATATATACGCGTATATATTATTAGCCAATCATATGGCCCAAATATATCCGCGTATTAATTCGAATATATACACGTATTAATTCGAATATATACACGTATTAATTCGAATATATACACGTATTAATTCGAAAATATACACGTATTAAATATAATACATATGGGGATTAAATCCATATATGCACGGATTAATTAGAATATACACGAAAACACATTTCCGCTCTTGCTGTGTACATATACCAACGATAAATGTTTTGGCGGGCTCGCGAGATCGCTTCATAAAGCGAAACTTTACACATGTACAACACATATATATTCGCATTAATACGCGTATATATTCGAATTAATACGCGGATATATTCGAATTAATACGCGGATATATTATGCGGTGTTTGTCCCACATGGCTTGCCATATACGTTGACCCAATTTTCTGACGGGAACTGAGGAGAAAACTGCACAGAAGATTGGATTGGGAAAATGCATGCATGACTCTTGGTTTCAGAATCGTGGTATTGGTTTATTAAAATGAGTCATATGATGGTCTTACATAATATGAAACACAGGGGGTAGGAGCCGGGGGCACTGGGGGCACGTGCCCCCCCCCCCACACTTTTTCCCCAAAATAGCAAATGTGCCCTACTGGCAAATAAAATGTGCCCCTTTGATGAAGAACTGTCTTTTGGATATCTTAAGCCCTTGTTAATTTAATATTTCATTTTAATTATCTATTTTTAGTCTGTACATGCTATTTCTAAAATGGCATCCCATATCTTTTTGTATAGCACGGTTAACAATAAACAATCTCAATCAATATTATTGATAGGCATACTAAAACATCATACACATTTAAGTGATATGGCCGGTGTGTATCGGTTTATAGCATAACGAGTGGTGGTTGTGGAATGAGAACGTGCCACTCTGATGTTGTGCCCCCCCCCCCCCACACTTTTTGGAAGCTTCCTACACCCCTGATGAAACATCTACATCAGTGGTAGACACGGAATCGAACTAGTGGAAGGCAGTGAAACGTTGCAACGAATTCCACGTACATTATATACTCTTGCGAGAAACATTGACATATGACATTTGCTTTTAAACAGGAAAGACAAGATAAGAAACTTGAAAGTTTTACGTGTTGTTTCACCTGAAATATTAAAGTAGACTATAGCAGGTATAGGGGGAGGTTACATGACAATTATTCAAAGTATACATAATTCATAGCTATCGCTAGTAAAAGTTACATGAAAATTATTCATAGAATATATAATATTCCATATCTGTCGCAATTATTATCCAAGGTACCAAGAGTCGAATTAGCTTACGCAATCGAAATCTAGACAGATCCGTGTATCAATAATATAACTCACTTTTTATTTCGAAAAGCGAATTTAAAGGCACAAAAACTATACCGTATGTATTGTTTTATTGTATCATGTTGTGTCAGACAATATGTAAAGATGTTCATATTAGTTTACTTCAATTATTGACATGTTTCGCGTCGGTTATTTTAGATCTAAACAACGGTACTTCCTACAAATTGAAAGTAAGATTCAAAAAGTTGCCATCCAGGGATTTTACTAAATTGTCATGTTATAACAAATATTTCAGTACGAGTGTAAATATGTTCATATTCCTATAGCAACGAAACAATACAATCTGATAGTTACGTTTTTTTTTTAGGAAAATGGCATCTTGTGTTTCAAAACGGTCTCCGAAATGGTACACTCACATTACGTCATACTACATAAGCGTGGGGTCTTGAATATATTCTTCAGATATGTCGGTTTGATTCACGATTGCTAAAAATTGTAACCCGATATAACAAAACCAATAACAATCCCCCCCAAAAAACATGTGAGACAAATTAAAACTTCAATGACAATAACAACCGTAGAGAGATTATATTTATTATAAGAATTTTGACTTTCCAATAAACACATGCATGATGAATAGTTGAAACGAAAGCTTCCAAGCATTATGGTATAGCTTAGTCTATAATCCATATCTATATACGTAAAGAGCTTGCGTCATAAGAACAAGTACGTTGATCTTCCTGATAAAAAAAAAGGCACAGTAGACGATGAAATATGTTGTCGCGCTTCATGCATGCATAATTAATTTTTGCGCCGAGAAGTACAGTGATAAGGGAGAACTTTACCTATACTTCGCTTCAGAAATGTATGGTACATTATTTCGCATCTTGTTAACGTTTGGTGTGTTCGTCGCGATTATGCAATTTCGATTTTTATTATTTTGGTCGTCTCATGGCAGTGCATTGATTCTAAAAATGGGGGTGTCGATCATCAACCCCCTCCCGCTCCTCCCGTCTCAAACCGCTTTCCCCCCTCCTTCCCCCTCACCAACCTTTTGTATAGAAAAGTACGAAACGAATAAAGTCAAATAAAAAATTACAGTCTTGTACGAAGTTAAGGCTTTTTCACACGAATTTATAACAGTGAACTGTAGGTCATTTGTAACACTTCAAACCCACACCCTGCACATATAAGAATGTACAATGCAACCAGTCGGTCCCGGGGCAATACAGTGCGCCTCATTTACGCCCCCCCCCCCACCCCTCTCCTTCAAATAGAAGTTACCAGGCAAGTGCCCATTTATTCATCTGAGTGAAGAGAGGCAATAGTGATGAATTGCCTCGTAGGTCGTGACTCAGTTCTCATTGAAGATCCTATGGGTCGTGGGCCTAAAACTTTGCGGACCGCGTTTCTGTGCAATGATCTTTGAAAGAATTCTTTGAATCTCTGAGGGTGCAGGTTTATACATATCCGGGGAAAAAAAGCAAAGTAAATTACCTTAATTAATTATTGTATAGCATATTAATCTTAAAATAAATGACATGTATTTGCAACGTAAGCCCATGTAAAATTACTTGTTATATAAGCCTGCATTTTGGATTAGATAACCTTAGCTATATAACGACGGGCGAGTAAACTGGCAACCTTTCCCGTTCGGTCGTATGTTGTTATTATTCAGTATATAGTGCAACTTTCGACGTAGTTATTTCCGTTTAGCTAGCACCCCCCCTCCCTCCCCACCCTCCCCCACGCTATGAATGTCACTTAAGATTACGAGACGTCAGTTTTAGAAAGGTGCGATAAAGAAAAAAGGCAAATTAAAACAAAATCCAGTTGTCACTGAAACTCATCCGTTGAAACAAAGTAGTCTCCCCGTTGTTTGTACGCTGTATATACGTTTACCGGTCATGCCACAAAGAAGTTTATCACTTTGATTGACAAACAATTCTAAATTTTGCTCTAGGAAATTGAATTAAGTGGTTTCGCAACCAAGTATACATAAGAGGAACTGCCAGGTGATGTCTTCTGATAAAGTATATTGACGGCTCTCTGGTTATTATGCCTTGTGCGGTTTTCTATTCCTTGCCGAGCTTTTCCAAGATAAAATCAAATCATGTGGTAACTGGTAAGAAAGCCGATAAACAACGCGTGTGTGTACAGTATTATTGTAACTCGGTAGTTTCAGATATTCTTGTTTAAAAGAGCGGACACACACAGGTGCAAGATATTCCTTTTTTATATATCTTGTTTCTTTGCCTTTTAATTTACCTATCAGTTTATGCTTGGACAATCGAGTAAGTATGCATATATAGACGGTCAGTTGTATATTCATTTGTATTTACAAAGCATGTCGGGTCGGTAACAGTACTGCCTATGTTTTACAACCGGTCAACGGAGGATGGTTCCTTCATCTCTATGTCAAAACCACATCCCGCTACATACACATATATTTGACGAAAAAGGTCTTTTTTTTTTAAATTTAAAAAAAAATTGACTGAGTTATGAATGATATCACCACGACAATTCAGCTGAAAATGAGTTAGATTATCTTTGTAATATTGATTTCACTTATACTCATAGAAGAAGAGAAATAATTTTCCACAAAAAAAAAAACGTACATTTTTTGTTGAGACTGTAAAAAACCGAGAAATTTGACATTTAAACAAACATTCCAAATGTAACTCACATTAAAGGAAAACCCAACTGGAATAGGCTATATGAAGCTTTTTGAAGAAAATAGACCATGATGACGTCATAGACCAACTGACTGCGATCCACTTCCTGTGAGAATCGAGGGTTTACCTTGCAGTCAAAATAGGTTACATAAGTCAATCAATCAATCATCTGGAATTATCGATACTGATCAGGGTTTGCTATTATCATTGTGGAATATTGTTTTTTCTCTTAAAAGATAAGTGTATGACGTTGTCTGCAACCCGGTTAATGTCCCTTAAATTGATATTCCTATAGTCAGTCGATATACCGTACGCAATTGTAGCATACACTTAGATCATCAGGAAGTTGTTATTGAACAACTCCCTCCTGCATGGATGCTCTTCCTTGACACCTGTGGTTCTTTAACCTGGAGCCCTACTTTACCTCCAAGGGAGGGGGGTGGGCTATAAGGAGCCAATGTTTTGGTGCATGAGGAGGGGGTAATGATACACCTGCTGACAGAAAGAAAACTTATTGTAATGTACTCATGTAGCGTACAAGCTACTAACTAACTTACAGGTAATACATGAATACATGAGCAATTGAAAATGACTCATTTTCTAACCGTATTTAATAAAGACAGTAAAGTGATGGCGCTTTTGGGTGGTTTTGGGAGCCATCACTTCACTATATTAAATAAGTATATAATAAACAATTTATTCCTTTGGCTAATAAAGTTATTGCTTCCTATAGGCTTTCATTCGTCGCTTATTCGTTCGTTCACTTATATCCGTCCATATGTGTTCGTTCATTCACCTAATTCACTTCAACATCATTACAAAAGTGATAATCCATGTAGCTATGGCCGAGTGGATAAAGGCGGTGGCATTTGAAGCAATGAGGCTTAGCAATCGGGAGGTTCGGGGTCCCATTCCCGGCCGGGTATGGACATATATAAAGTGGGTTTTAATCCGAGAGCAATTTACGGTCTTTCCATCTGTTATGACTTTCTATAAATTAAAGAGATTCCAAATTTGAGTTAAAATGTTGAGTTGGAAGCCACCTGACGTGTAAATTGTAATCCATAAGCCCTTGAAGGTTTCTCCCACATTTGTGGTCGGTTAAGCGTCGTACAAACAACTGTTTATTATTATATTATATTTTTTATTATGAACGAACTCGTGGTAGAAATTGATATAGTCTTAGTCGAGATTTTTAATATAAGATATGATTGCATGCCTGAAAAAAGAAGATTAATCTTTAGCTGAAACCTTTCGTCCACCTACTCTGCTGGCTTCATTCCAACCTCCTAACCTTAGAACCGCTTCTTTCTGGATATCCTACAATTTATATTATTCAAAGTTTTATTGATTAACAAGGACTGAATCCCAAATGTAAAAGAAAAAATAAGCGGATAAATAAGGTGTTGAG
Organism: Apostichopus parvimensis; assembly: GCA_000934455.1. Lineage (NCBI taxonomy): Eukaryota > Metazoa > Echinodermata > Holothuroidea > Aspidochirotida > Stichopodidae > Apostichopus > Apostichopus parvimensis. The sequence goes on along the minus strand of KN883171.1, from coordinate 112,843 downwards.
AATTCAGCGCAAATAATAGTGGACGGAATATGACCTCGCATAATAACATCTGTAATGTGTTTGTATGCTTTGACATGAGGAACTATGTCACCCAGGGACAGTGTGTAGTTTCATCGTCTGAAGATGACGTCACTATTCATTGGCACTTAGCTTGGTTATTTCTATAGTCTTGTGTTGATTCAAGCTGACAAGGTTACCATTATGTATATATCTGTTCTCTCTCCTTTTTCGATGTGTGTTTTAAGCTCTCGGAGAAAACACATTTTTCCCTCTCGGCGTATTTTTTGTTTTTGTTTTTGTTCTATAGGGGAGAACATGTTTAGTATGATTTATTCCCGTTACCGCACATTTCTTTTCTTTTCTTGTTAAATATTGATTGATTTGTGTTTAAACAAACGAGTAAAATTGTGTCAGAAACAGTAAACAAGTGTATAAGAAACGTTCAGGTCCTATCAAGATGTTAAGATATTTGTGTAAATATACAATAAACTAGTAATTTCCGACGAAAAGTTTAATTGCTCAGATCAACAACAAAAAATAAAACTAGATGACAAATTCTGTGAAGTTAGAATATAAATTTTCTGCAAGATTTCTAAACGATTATTGATCAAATGTCAGCATTTTAGCAATTCGCAGTGACATGATAAATTAATCACTTAATAAATGAAATCAGTGACATCAACAGTTTGCAAGTAAATGTCATTATTCCAACATTTTGCAGCAGCAAAATTACAGAAGAATAGCTTAACATTTTGACGTCACATTAATTTTCCAAACAAAATGCATTATTACCATTTTTCAAAGCTCGATTAACTTTGTTTCTAGAAATAGACCGTCTTGATTCCAAGAAGTCAATCATGCATGAAGTATCCGATCGTTGACATTATTTTAATATTTCAGTTCAGCTAGAAAATATTCCGACTTGTTATGTTTTAAATAGAGTAGAGAATATATATTACGTTTAAGAAATAAGGCTTTCTAGATCGAACAAACTTTAAGCAGAAATTTCCCAGCGAATTTCTTCTCAGTGCATGGGAGACTCAGTATATTGTTGCTCTTGTATTGTTGTCTTTTGTATTTGTTTATGTATTTTAACGAAACTTGTTACAAAGAATTTGGAAAGAAAAATTGTACTTGTTTGGGATGCTGCAAGCCGTGTGATTTTTAATCTTATAGAAATGGAACTTCAATGCGAGCGATGGGGGTGGGGGGGGGGGTGTCCTTGAATGGACCTTCAGGGGAGATAATCGATATTAATATTTATAGCGGGCAGAGAGCAAACGTTGGTGTAGTTGGAAAGATAACTCTGAAAAGAGGATGAAGCGGTTACGTTCGTGTCCACGGTTTGCCGTTATCCTCACATGTTTAGTTTATGTTGATTTATTGTGTTTACGCTTTGTGAAATGGTTGCTACCAATTTTCATTTTGAAACTCTTTACTAATGTTTCATTTGTTGTTTTATTGTTGGTACCATATGTATTTATTCTCATTATGTTTGTTTTTATCTTTTACAGAGCCTTGAGTTTGCTTTACTTTGTAAGGCCTTTTATAAAACTAATTTATGACGATGATGATGATGATGATGATGATGATGATGATGATGATGATGATGATGATGATGATGAT